>JAQIWJ010000095.1:0-35750 GCA_034695185.1 Discolaimus major
TGATTAGCATGATCACTGATTGATCAGCATGTTGATCAGCATGATCGCTGATTGATCAGCACGAACATCACAGTGATCATCACGCGTTGAACAGCATGATCAGCACAGTAATTAGCATGATCACTGATTGATCATGGCCGATCAGCAAAGTGATCGATCACCGATCGATCGCGTCCAGCCACTGACCAGCATTCAATCGGTTGACCAACGAACGACCATCCAAATACAACGATAGCCGGTATAGTACAGGCCATGACGGAATAGAAATAATGCAACTGATCAACCATATCGCCATCTTTGATCGGTCTGATCGATTGTAAAAATACGGCCAATTTATCCATGACTTGTTTACTAGTTTGTCCCTAGGAAAAATATGCCCGAGTGTTGTTCACACTTCGCTACGTTTAGTTATACAAGTTTTAGCCAACATAGCTACACCGTGGCTCTCTCTCTGTACATGGGAAAATAAGGGGGGGGGGTGGGGGTAAACGGTTAAAGTGGAAAGCGAAAGTTTGAAAACTTTCCAGTAGCCCCCCCCCGCATATGTATGCGATGGAATCGGATGCCAATACAACAGGACGCGTGTTAGCATTTTTTCACACACACAAACACAGGCGTCTCTATGCTAAAGGCCATTGAATCAGCTTTCGATGATTTCATTCAATACCAACATGCGGGACACAAACGTTCCTGAGTCCAGACGTACAAATAAACGCCAAGGATTTTTACCAATCCATGGGGGTTCACATGGGTCTGGTACAGGACCCATGCCGCCTTCATGGGTTTCGTACAGAACCCATACGGTCTCTGTACGGGAGCCAAGAAAATTCGTACAGTAATCACGTATGCACGCATGAATGCCTAAAATTCGCCGAGGTCGTCAATGGACATTTTCGTCTCATTTTTCTCCCTCCATACACGGTCAATGGCATAGGAGACCCTGAAAACTAATACCGACAATACACAGACAGACTCATCCCACCAACTTCTGTGTTTACCATGTACAGAAGTTCCAACCTCCACTGTATTACTGATCGACCTACATATTATTCCGACCAAAATTTCTAGTTTTCCCAATGCCACTAGTCGAAATGGAGTTTCTCCATCCACGGTGGGCTGAATTTAAAAATACTCTATACCCATGTACAGGAGTATATACTGCCAATTCCTGCCAAAATTTTAAAATGAATAAACCGGTTTCGTCCCGGGAAAGCTAACCATTTACGGCTACTGTTGTGTATATAAATCACTCGGGGACACAAGTTTTCAACGTTTCCCCAATCAATCAACTAAAATCTCAACAAGCATTCGGCTATTCTAGTTTCATAAAACGGACTAAAAAATAAAGGAGTCCGTACGTGAAGAAGATGGATCCTTCCTTTGATTCGATCTAGCATCTTTTAGGATATACAATTTGTGCCAAATTCGTCTGCTGAAATTTCCATGTCAGCTCATGCATGCAATGGGTTACAGTAAGATTTTTATGCAAAAATTTGCACTTGGACATAAGTGATCATCGTAAATACTTCGGTTAAAAGCCAAAAGGGCTCAGATGTCGATGTCCGTGTTTTGAGAAAAACAGTCTAAGTCTATCATTGCAACTGCAACTGACATTTATGCCCTTTCAGCTGAATGCTTATTTCACGAATCTGCTGGCAGTCAGACCAATTTTACTGACAAAAAGGGGCGTTTGTGAATGCAAATTGATTTGAAGAAATTACGTTTCCCTGAACTATTGATCATACTCTAGCCAATGATCACATCACAGCTCATCAATATTTCAGAAATCGATAATGTTGATCAACTCATCGATTTTCGATCACGCAGCAAAATAAACCTGATTTTTGGAAAGATCATAGCTGTTTTATCGGGAAATCATCTTTGCACGTTAAATTTCCTTGAAAAAGGGTCTTGGGAGAGGGTTTGAAAATCTTGAATTCTAGCGGTTACAGTATGCCAGTGTATGCAAAAAATGAAGCCAAATTTAGCATACACTTTTGAACTTTCGGACCTCATCCCAAGAGCATTATTCACTCGATTGTCTTCATCCAATATGCATATCCATAGCGTCGATGATGCTCTATCCAGCTACCACGTTAAAATCGGTCACCGATGGATATTTCAGAAATCGATAATTTTGATCGATTTGTTATTTAGTGATCAAAAGTGAATGTATATGCGATCATTAGAAAGAGCGTAGTCACTTGAAAAGTAAATGTCCAAAATTACGCAAGTTTTGTGGTTCGGAGAGCCTTTGAAAAATGAACTTCTCAAGCGGTTACAGTATGCCTAATATGCAAAATGTGAAGCCAAATAATAGCATCCACATCGGAACTTACAGAGCCGCTCTCAAAGGCAATATTGAACCGATAATCCTGATCCATATATGTTTCCTGATAGAATCGATGATGCTCTATCTATCCAGTGATCACGTCAAAATTGATCAGTGATCGATATTTTCGACCAACTAATATTTGGGTCATCGGATTGATGCAGCAGGTGTACATCCCACAGATAAGAAACTCACAGCCATTCGTGATCAACCTGCACCAGAAAACATTGTTCAGTAAAGTTGGTCTTTGAATTCCTGATTCATTATTTCTTCGTATGATTGATGATTTTTTATAAGCGCGTTTCAATAGAGGCTGTTTTTGTTGTGTCCTCTGCCAGGCGGCCTCGTTCTCGTGGGTGGAAACTGGCTTGCATGCCAAGTTTTCCTCTTTATGCTTTTGGATGTGTAC
Source organism: Discolaimus major (assembly GCA_034695185.1). Classification (NCBI taxonomy): domain Eukaryota; kingdom Metazoa; phylum Nematoda; class Enoplea; order Dorylaimida; family Qudsianematidae; genus Discolaimus; species Discolaimus major. The sequence goes on from JAQIWJ010000095.1 coordinate 2,742, forward strand.
AGATTTCAGAAGAGAGTAAAATTCATAGCCGAACGGTCGGCTTCCTTGATAGCTTGACGAAACTCTGCATTTTCTGTGGACCAAAATGAGGATTTGTCCTCGAATTTTCCACTGGGTTCTCCACAGGTATGGTTTTTTCAATGTATCACGGTGTGGAATAAGCTGAGATGCGTCAATTATTCCGCCTATGGAAGTAGCAATGTCAATTACTGCTTGAACCAATTTCTTAAAACCTGATCCAGCCACAATATTATTATGGACGTAAATCTTCAGCAACAAAAGCGGCACAGGCTTGGATTTTCTTACTTGTTAGCTGCTGTCGGCACATACGCTTTTCAACTGTTTTATTACTAGGTTTGGTGGTCATCGTGGACAAACTAGTAAACTAGCAGCAGACTCAACTGGCAAAATGCTTTCCCATGTTATCTAATTCTAATATGAATCATATTATGCAATGTTTTATCTTTTTCCCAAAGCAATAGATAAAAAAATTGGCAATGTTTATCTTTTTCCCCGAAGCAATAGATACAATTGGCATAAATGCGTGACAGATATTCAAAAAAACTCTCAATGTCGGGTCTGAAAAATTTTGCTCGTTCGCACGCCTAAACGTAAATACGCATTGTTTGGGTCAGGACAGGAAGGGACAGTTTGATAAACCCTAGCACTATTCAGAAGGGTTACCTACATCGGGTTGTATACGGCTCTTTTTCAAATACAATCACATAAAGCTAGGTTTGATCCTTCATTCATCGCTTGGTTCAGTTAAAATGGGCTTCCGATTTCCCTTTGGCTGTGTCTTGAGGAGATACGCTGATCGCTTTTTGCGTTCGCGTACTGCCGATAATCAATCGATTCGAGATTTAGTTCGCAGTCGGTATCATCTACGCTTGGGCAATTCCAATCAAGGCCGCATGCGTTTTACTTCCGAATGGGATATTATGCCAGTAATAATCAGCAAAAAGCAGCTCCGCAATTGAAATTTGGCGTCGATTACGTTGGTAACGACAACAACGTTTTGATGGCCGTGACGGTGGCTATTATTTTGACGGCCATTATCACATTAGCCATTGCTTACATCAATCATGGGGTAAGATCTGTTTACTGCGAATACTCATATTCCCAAGTTTTCTCAGGTTTTTTTGCAATGCTGCCTACCCTGCAAATATTACAGAGTGACTTTCCCTGTGCAATTCACCCAGGCGGGGACCATTTGAAAATTGACTACCCCTCGTTTTCACGTATTTTATACAGTTTTTCATGATGATCACGATGGTCACTTCTTTTTTGCACGAAACCGCACGGTTCTTGATACACAGGCTGTTGAATATCGTATTTTTCACAAAAATCACTTTTTGAGGTGCACATGCATTTGAATACTGATAACTTCCTTCTTACTTGAGCAATCCTAATGAAATTTGCACCATTATTACCCAATGTATGCACAATATTTTCCATTAATTTCCCTAGAATCGGCCCAACCGTTCTGGAGTTATGAGCAATGATGCGGCTGGACCCCATGGTTCCAAAGGGTCAAAATTTTTCACACACCGGTTTGGATCGGGTACCAAACATTGCGACTTTCTCAAAAGATCTTTTGTGGGCTGATAGCCCATCATATGGGCAAACGTTCAGCCAAGTCTCAGCCGAATCGGTGTAGCATCAATACCCGATCCATATCTTACCATTCCACAATCCCTGTAGTGTACATGTTTAGAGTATGAAAACAATGTATTGGCAAATTGGTGTGTGTGTGTGTGTGTGAAAATTTTATGATGGTCGGTCGGAGGTGTCCAGGGTTTGAACAGGAACCATACCCGATTGGGACCCAGGGTCTTTATCAATCGATTCGGAAAATCATACTCTTGGGGTTGACCCTAGGCCGAAAATTTTAGAGGAAAATGCATGTCTGACCCCGCTCCCCCACCTAAAATTTCAGGAAAGTTGCACAATTATGTGAATTTGGGGAAAAAATTGCGCAAATTTACGCAAATGTGCAAAAAGTGATCATTGTGGCCAGTAGTTGTCGCCCACATTTTGACATGTAGTTTTGGAACGGGTGAGCCGATTTGGCTCACACTTTGGGAAGTTTTAGCAGTACTATCCCTCTGTAAGTGGGCAAAATTTCATTAGCTCGAGTATTAGTGGAGATATTAGCAATCATGTTAATGCACTCAAAAATCATGATTTTTGGAAAAATGACCAACTTTGGACCTCGATATCTCGAGAACGGGTCACAATTAAGACAAAAGAAAGTGCGCGTCAAAATCAGCCTGATATGATCTACAAAATTTTGTCATAATCAGCCATTTTTCAAATGGTCCGCTCTTCAGTAGGCCTGGGTGAATTCTCTCAGGAAGTCACTCTTACCGGCCCGAAAATGCTGTATAAATCCCCCCAAGCCATGACGGTCAATCGCCATGCGTGACGATGGTGTTTTAGGCATGATCAAAATGAGCCTTTCGTTTGGTGGAATGGAGAAGTGGGAATGAAGTGAAATGATATTAGATTCTATTTAAACCTTCAAAAACAATAGTTTCCGATTTCTGGTACTGTAAATCACAAAATTTTCGCGGTTTTCGCGGATGGTCACTGTCCGCGAAAATTTTGTGTCGCGAACTTTCAAGTTTAGCACATGGGGCATAGCTGAATTTTGAAAATCCGCGAAAATTAAGTTCAGCGAAAATGCAAAATTTCAGTTTTCCGCGAAAATTTCTGTCCGCGAAAATTTTGTGATTTACAGTAGTTTGCATTCAACAGGTTACATGTCGTGAGATATGGATATCAGATTCCATAAATTCCAGCATAATCATGTATGTACTTGTCAACGACACCATCCGTTAAAAGTTCATCGAAATTGCAACGTATCTGGATATGTCGTGATCGACTATTGAGTCATTGATCAGTTGCTGATCATAATGATTACACAATTTTTGGTTTCGTTGCATTTCAATATCCGACTGTAATTCTTGAATGAATCCATTCACGAAGTCATGAAAGGGATTTCTGGAAATCCGTGATCAGCTTTGACAGCTGAAAATACGGCATACTGTAGGCTAAAATAGCGTGCGATTTGTCATCTTTGATATGCCTGCCATGAACGAAGACCGCAAAAGCGGTTACAGTAGCCCTGATTTAAAAAGATTGCGCAATTTCGGTCAAGGCCCTATTGGACCCTGGTTCGAACCCCGGTACATCGAAATTTTTTAGCTTTTTCCGCATGTTCAGATTTCGATATTACACGCTCACAAAACTAGTCACCACTTCTACGAAACCGGTTTTTTGGAATAAGCTGGAAAAATGACATGCGTAAATCTAGCGTCGTCTCATCATTCGTTCACCCACAAATATGGTTAGCAAGTTGATTAGTTTGCAAATTTTGCACGCCTCCATTTTCGGCGTTTTCGGGGGTCTACAGAATTACACACGAGTTGTGCAATGTATAATTGGCAAGAATCCAATATTCACATTCTCCGATTACGGATGTTTTTGCGGCGGATCCGGATTCGGTACACCCGTGGATGAAATCGATAGGTTAGCCACGGTTTTCGTGGCAAAATTCACAATTCTGGCCCGTTCGCTTTGATGGTCTGATTATTCTGACCATTGCGCAATTTGCAATTGGTTTCCCTGGTCTGGCCATTGCGCAATTTGCAATCACTTTTCTCTGGTCTGACCATTGCGCAATCCAACAGGCACCCATGTTTCAGGTGTTGCATGAATCATAATTTATGCTACGAAATGCTGATCAATCGATCCATATGCACAAGATTGGGTCCGTATTTGGACACGTATCGTTGGGATTGTATCGATATGGGTTCCGTAGAGGACGCGACGTTGAACGGATTCTTGGAAGCCATGTTGACCGTATTCCCGAACGTGGAAAATCGACCGAAGAAGATCCCGGTTTGTCGATCCAGTTCGTCCGTATGCGGCGGGAGCGTATGTTTATGCGACGTCCAAGCCGCCGTGTGTTTCGCCAAACAAACTACGCCCGCGACCAAAATCCCATGCAAGCACGAATGATCAACAATCAACAAATCGATACTTTACAAATTTGATCACACTAATATCACCTACACATGATGGGCGCACAAAATACTGAACAGAAATAATGCCTATGTATACCACCCACCTATTAAAATTCTGCAATATATTTCGGATCTTTCAAATATAACTTTAACGATTCGGGTACTGGTAATTGATCGATTTTATCCCTCGTCGCAATATGTTTCAATATTTCGAATCTCGCCGAATGCTTTAAACTGAATACGACCGTGAATCGGGAGAATGGTCTCAATAGCGAAATGGTGTCCACCGGAAATGCACCGACGGTCGGATGGACCAGGAATCGCAACGAACCATCGGCCGAACAACGCACCGCGTTGTCGATCAATCCAACGATCGTCTTGCTCGTCAATAGTGAATTCGGAGACCCGAAGAAGAATTCACCTGAAATAGTTCGGCATTAGCTTGCTAGCATTTTGGCTATCCAAGAAGACAGCCATTGGCCAGAATCAGCAGCATTTCACAGCTGGCCTTGTCTCCTGATCAAATTCACAAAATCGAACTTACCACCTTGCTGATTAATCCTGGCATGATGAAGGCCATTGGCCGTTTTGAAACTCAACGAGAATATGTGCCGGTCGTCGGTCGAATCTCGTACCAAAAACGAGCCATTCGATTGATCTTGCAATAATTCTTCCGCTTCTTGCCACGAAATTGGTCCCCAATACCAACCGCACTGAAATGAGTGATCGTTATTATACTGCTCAATCAATCGATACAAACTGATTACCTTTCTCAATTCGTCCATTTTCGCAGAGAATTGTGTTCGTATTGGACGCATGTGATTTGACACGTCTGAAACGGGGATCGATCAGGAATGGACGAGTCAAAAACCATCCAAGACTCTTACCCCGAATGGATCCGCCCATCAACGGTGACGACGGTGTCTGTAACGCCATAGCCAACGATCGACCGGGATAATCGATTCTTGGTCTGCCCGATTCCGACGATCCAACGTTGCCGCACGATATCGATCCCAACGTTGCAGTCATCCGGATAATCCAATCTAGAAAGATCCACATTTGCATTAAATCCAGATCATAACATAATCAAGATATCCTGGGCTCATGACCCGATAAAATGGCACCAATCACCAGCAGATGAATAAATATGTATTTACATTGGCACATGCGAAAAAATCAAGCATTACTACCGACAGCATCCACTTGCAAATTCACGAATCGTAATTTCTCTTGCAAAGACGGACGGAGTAACGGAATGACGCGATCCGTTTCCGGTCGAATACCTTGACCGACGAACATGTACTTCAAATGGTATAGCAAATCGCAGACGATATCCTCGTAACGCCATTCGACAATATTCTTATCCACGCAAAGTAGCATCTCGTAAATATCCGTTGCCACCTGAAAATGGAAATCCGTTTGCAATTTTCGCATACGCATAAGTGGCTGGACCACTGTAGCGTAGAAATATCATTCATCTTACCTCCATAACTTGTTTCGATCTTTCCTGATGCAACCGCAAAACGAACGGACATACCAATTGACAAACGTAGAAAAATTGCACTTCTGTCGTCACGAATGGACGCCACCTTTCTCTCATAACCCTGAAAGAATATCCATGTGTAAGATTCAGAACCAATAATCCAATGATCCAGCTTACTGCGGAAGTGTCATCAAATATCCAATAGTCGCATGCTGCCAGACCGCGTGAGCAATTGCCAATAACCGAGCACTGGACGAATCTTCGAATAAATACAATTGATGCTCGACGTTGGTCTTGGCGAATACATCGGTACAATTGGCCAACTCCTCCGAACACAACGTATTCGTCAACGCGTCGTACAATGCTTGCAGATAACTCAGCTGAAAGAGGAAGATGAATCAGCGCTGCCACAAAGATTTTTCCAATCAACTTACCGGTAATGCAGTGAAGATCAATCCCAACGCGTTCGTCCATCTCACCATTTCTCTACGAGCGACGACAGGGTGCCTAAAATGAGACAGCATTAATCATCAAAATCCCACATCTCATCTCTAGCCTCCCTTACCCTTGAACGATGACGTTCATCAGCGATAATCCGACATCAGTCGGTGCATTCGGCAAAGCCATCAATTCCACGCATACGGCGTACAAGGCGTGCGTTTGAGTCCCAGGGAATTCGCTGAACCGCCAATCGATCTTGATCCACTGCGGAGTCACCAACGGTTGAGCCAGGCAATCGACCAGACGCTTGATCAATTGGGCGAAGTAATCCAAATCCGGCACCCAGGCGATCGGTTGATCGGTCTGATGTTGCGGATGTTGTTGTAAATAATGCAGAAAATCAGCCGATATCAACCATCCTTCTCCTCGCAAATTGCTGAAGGCATCTGAAAGAAAAGCAAAATCAGCATATCGAAGCACCAGCTTCATTTCTGCACTTACTATGGATCAATAAAACAAGCTTCTGCCGATATACCGTGATTTCCGATAACCTCTTCTCGAAGAATCGATACGTCGTGTACAGGAACATTACTGGCTGAGCTAAAATGCAAAATCAGTTGAGCAAAGAGGATCAATCCGAAGGACAGGTTACTTACGGTGATACTTGTACAAAGGCCCAACCACCGATAGCAGTGGGTCGAAAAATTTCTGCAGCAATTGTGATCCAGTATCCAATAACCGCAATATCAGTAAATCCAACGCCTGAAATAAACGCGCGATTATCCAGAGAAGCAAATCGAAAATATCTAGCTTACCGGTAATAAAGCGAAGCAATTGTTTCCAAAATACATCGGCATAATTGGTCCCGTAGGCGATGAACCCCTCATTTCTTGTAAAATCATTGGCCAAAATCGTTCGGGGAATTTCTGAAATCAATGCGCAAATGAAAACTCCAAAAATAATCGATATGCAAGCGCATACCTGGTGATAAGCCATGTGCTTCTCGTGCCAATCCTGACAATGCCAATGATCCGCAGGCAACTGAAAGCGAGAATTCATCAGTATTGAATTTTTACAACAGAAACAACTTACCGTCTTTTCGCATTCTTTTATTCTCGCGTGAAGCTGTTCGGATCGTTGAATGACCAGCATGATGAGAATCAAGGCTAGCAACGCGTCGTTGCCTTCGTAATGCCGCAATACCGCCGTCAATATAAACCGATCCAATGGGAAGATTCCGTAATTCCAAATCATTTTGTTGATGGTATCGGCGCACTAAACCAAGCATTTGTAGTAAAACCATTCCCAATAAGGAAAAAATCATTACCTGTTCAATCGCAGACGATTGATGACGTCCGCAGTCGATCAACACGTAATCCATGAACGTTTGCAATTGCACGAACACGTTCCTTGGACCGAGCGCCTCCAAAATCCTGAAAGAAGACAGGTCATGATCCGAGAATTCTCATAATCTGATTCGGCTTACTTTATCGCCACCGGCTGAATTTCCGAATTCTCCGCCACGATTTGGTATAGAAGGCTAAAAATATAGCCACGTCAGAGAAGATTCAAACATCAGAAGACTTCCTTACCAAAGATAAACTTGATTGGGACTTCTTGTAAAATGCTCGACCAAATTGCTCTCATTGCCCAAAGCTAAAAGTTGACCATGATTAGCCTCAAGCAAAGGTACAAAAAAATCAGAACTTACTTCTCCATTTGATGATCTCATCTCGAACGTGCTGTTGCAGAATTTGTTCCTTCTGTTTGACCGGTATTGGAAGCGGTTGTCCGCCGTAAATCGAATCGAAACCAGCAGGAAATAATCTCAGCATCGACGACGGCCATGAATGCACGCGGAAACGGGATATCAATTCTCTGTATTCCGCCGTATTGTCCGCGCCTGAAAAAAAAATCAGATTCGGATGCCTGCAGAAGCATTGAAGGTTAATAAAAATGTGCCTTACCCGCAATAACCAATGCTCTGGCCAACGAGAGTACAACGATCTTGACCACTTCCTCGTTATCCGCCACTTTGTTCACGTCTTGAGGATTACTGGTGGATATGACTTGAAGGAGCCGGTTGTAAATCGGTTGAATAATCTCGCTGGGCGGACACCAGAATAGAAGCCGAATCAAAGCGTTGTCCAATCTGAAAACAAACTTTTTTTAAAAATCCATCCATAAATTTAGACTGACTTACATGCTGTATAGCTGGTAACTGGCTGCGATGAGCGGATGTGAACAGGCGTTTTGAATGAAGGCCACGGCTTGAGCTCGATGCGTCAACGGAACTTGATGCAGGCGATAAAGTAGTATTTCCACAACGGTGTAGACGGCGTCCAAACAAGTTGCTTTGACGGCCACCGGTGGTATTTGCAGGAACATCTTCAAGCCTTGCGGTTCGATATCCAAATACGATAATAATCTGGCGTACGTCTCCACGCATGCTGGTGATAAGGCTAATGCGCTTTTCCGTTGAATATATTGGATCAATATATTTTGCTGATAAATATGATGGATCAAGCTGAAAGAAATCAGTGCGTGCAGAATGTGCAATTCATAAATATAACCAACTACTTACTGAAGTCTCACATGAACAGTGATGGCGTCCAGGAATTCAAATTTCAACGGCGTACAACGATTTTCTGCCAATAATCCGCCCGGCAATGGAACACTGGCGTTTGTAGGTGGCGTCGTTCCCGATCGACTCAAATCCAACGTTTCCACTAATGCTGGCATCAATTCTTGTGAAAAGATTTCCGTCGTTGTACTATCTGAAACATAAACTTCAATGTAATTATTGATTATCTGAATCAATTCTGGTACTTACACGCATTACACAAGACTGCGAACATGAACGAATCCGGCGGTTGCTTTTGCCTCAGATTTTCTTGGAGAAACCTGAAAGATAAACTGTCTATTAGTACAATTCACATCAAAAGAAGTTAGCTTACTGTATTTGGCTGTTGATCGATGGAGGGATATCCAAATCCGACGCAGCAGATGATCCCGTGGTTTGACCAGCAGCTTGGCCTTGAGGCTTCCGTTGAGTGCGTTGCGTCATATGCATCCAAATACAGGCGGCGGCCAAACCGAATGTAATCGACGAATCCGCGTTGGATACCGTAAATTTATCCGTACCACTGTACAGAACTCGATAGAGGTCCAATATGCAATAGAATTCTTCCGCCTGAAACCGTATCTCCTAAGTGATTTCGTGAGGCAAAATTGCAATGCTTACCGCTGATTTTCCGATACCTCCGGAGAAATATTGCAGCAGACACCACATTAATTGATCCCTCGATTTTCGATATGGTAAATTTGAAAGCTGAAAAACAACGTGCGTTTGCAACTGACAGCAAGAAAGCCATTTTCAGCTTACCCGTTGATGAAGCGACACGACCAATCTGGCGAAGCTGATAATAGCCATGATGGCCATGTGAACGATGAGGCCAGCCAATGTCCGCCAAATAATTCTGAATTGACGACCTTCGCGTTCTCCTTCCGCCATCACTTCCAAAATCATCGATACCACCACGTCTTCAACCATTTGACATCGCGCTTTCTCCTAGAAAAATGCATTCGGTTATTTCAGATCAAAAACATCCTTATTTGAAAAAATAACCGTTTTGGTGAAGAATAAGATGGCTCCCAATAATTCCCGATATCCGCCTTGCATCAGAGCTTGATACACCAGGTAATGCTGCGGACCACTGACATCCTAAAATGATGAATCGTTAATAAACATCCACTCAAATCAATAATACTCGCTTACTTGAGGATATGGCAAAACGCCTTTGACCGGAAATCGTAATACATTGGAATCCATCTTCCACGATGTACTGAGATGTAATCCCGCGTGACCAGCAACCGGCACCATTTGTGATCGACCTGAAAATTCACGCTTCGTTATAAATGCAATGAGCAGTAGAAAAAAGTCTTACCAACAACCGTAACCAATTGAGCCAGTGGTCGGAATGAATCGATGACATCGGCGCAGACTTTCGCCAATCTCTAAAATCAGAAACTACTGCGCCCATTTCAATTCAAAGTAAATAAGCCCTTACCCAATGAGGAAAACAACGATGATCCGGATACGTTTTCTTGATTTCATTGATGACGAAATATGCGGGCAAGAAATTGTTCTTTCGATCGCCGATTTTGCAGATGAGCTGCAAATATGGTTCATGTGGATCAGGCGAAATGCGCCAATCCGCTGCTTACTTTCTCCGCCGCTTCCACCAACGTCCTCTGATCAGGTCGTAAATGAACTGGCATGCTTTGAACGCGATCCATTAATCCCTTCAGAACGTCTCGTACGCCCTGAAACAGTGATCAATGTGCAATAATCCACATATATACTACGCAAATCTTACCTTGTAATCCAATTTAGGAATATGCGGATCCAAGAAATCGCACGTCTCCAACCATATTTGCGGGTAATCCGGAGAGCAATCAGCCGCTGTCAATAAGGAATCGCAGACGTTCCTGAAGTGAAAAATACAATTGTACCATTAGTACTGAATAATTAGCAAATCCTTACTTCAGTGGTAATATTTGACCTTGAATAACGCCCTCGATCGTATCTTTGACCAATGCATGCGCGGATTCGGATTTGGATCGTTGTTTGAGAATAAGTCGAAATACGCTTTCGATCAAATCCTGAAATAAATTCGATCAGTAATTTTCCGGATCCGCTAAACGGGATCAATGCTGATCCATCTACAGATTCTCGAACGAAAAATGACAAACAAGACTTACCGACGGGGCATTTTTCAAAATCGTACTCAATTCATTGACGGCGCTTTGTCGTCTTTCAGCAACCATTTCCGCCGTTGGAGGTACCATAATATCCGCAAAAAATATCTCCAATACGCTACCGCCCTGAAAAAAAACAGGATTATGAATCATTCTCGCCTTCGCAAATTTTCTAACCACTTTACCACGTGATCGGCGAATACCGATTGAATTTTAGAATCCCATTCCGTCAATACGGATTCGTTTTGATTCGAATGCATGGAATTCGACATCGACGAAGAATTTGGTAACGGATTATTTTGAACCGGAATATTCTGAGGCATCGGATTTCGATACATCGCATCCGAAGACGGTCCTGGTGGTTGTTGTATTGGTTGCTGAAAAGAAAAATTCATGAAAATTCATTAGAATTGCCAAATTCCAAAGTTTAAAAGCTATTAGCTTAAAAATGTATTACTCACTCCGCTAGGTCGAATTGGATGCATTTTTTTTTCATGAAATTACCATCATAAAAATCCGGGACGAATTTTATGAACATTCCTTGTAAAATATTATCCCACTGGTTTGGCATATTTCCAATAATCTTTCACCTTGCAACATTTCGAGCAGGCACGTCGTCTGCTTACGTCATTACCGCGCAAACATTCAAATTCGACCATGGAGTTTCATCATTACAGTATGCCAAAATCGCAGAAATCAATGGAGATGGACGAAAAAATCAATCAATCGTATTGTAAAATGCCCAATGCACCAATAAAATGGCAAACAGTAAAGCCCCCATAAGAACAATCATTCATAATTATATCAACAATAAATCTCATCACTTCCATCATCGCAATTCTTGGTTCCATCGCAAATTTTCGATGTCCCGATACACGTTTTATTCGCGTGGCATTGAAATTCGCTTGCGAAGCACATGCGTGGAGCTGAAATAGAAAGATCGTCATTAAAAACTGATCCAGCAATGACCCTAAGAGGCCATGCTCTAAATTGCGCAATTTGGCAATCTCATCTAAACAATACCAAAATCCACTTACCACATTCGGTTTCATCGGCGTTATCTCGGCAATGTACTACTCCATCGCACCAATACACTTTACTGATACACTTTGGATCGGCGCCTTGACACAGGATCTCTTTGTTGGTACATCTGGAGACGCAAGTTCGACCATCCGCGTCCAACTGGAAACCATCGGCGCAAGCGCAAGTGAAATTCAATCGCGACGAGCTGCCATTGATTGAGCTATTGACCAATGCGTCCAAAGCGGTCGTCGTCGGCGAAATCAGGCACAATTGTGAACAACCGCCATTATTGGTTCCGCATGGATTTTCAGCTGAAATGAAGACAAATTAAGTTCGGACTCGAGAAATAATCAAACGTGCTTACCTTCCGGTTGCATAGCCGAATAATACACTTTGATCCCGTACGGCAATAATGCGGTTTGAGCAATAACCGTCACGTTCTCGCCAGTATTCTTATCGGCTCTCAAAATGCCTCGATAAGTCCAATCGGTCCAATACACGTGATCACCCATGATCGCTAATCCGAATGGATGCGGGGCCGAATTGGTGTCGTGCAGGACCGTTTTCCGCTGACTGCCGTCCAATTTGCTGCACCTGAAACCGAATGGTACATTGCAGACGCTGCCAAAATCCAATCGAAACCCACTTACTCTATGACATCCAAGAATGCATCGGCCCAATACAACTTCTCTCCATAATAATCGATGGTTAATCCATTTGGCCATACTAAACCGCTCGTGATGATACGACGGAAATCCGAACCGTCCATGGCAGCCTTGGCAATAAATGCGTTTGCGCCTGAAATATCAGATTTTATCATTTCCTGCTTTCATTGCTATGAAAGCACTTACCCCAATCAGTCGCGTAACACAATCCCAACGGTGCGTGAACCGCCAACGCCCTGGGCAATTTGAATACGTCTCGATATAATGTGCGTCGAAATCGGCCATCCAATTCTTGAACGTATATATTCTGGCCTTTCACGGAATACAGCTTCCTGAAAAACTAAGGTCATTAATAATCCACCCACAACTTCTCAAGCTAGCTTACTTTCCGACCCAATCCACGCCCAATCCTTCCGTCCCTTCCAAATCGAACGATTGCAACGTTTGCGGGAAAACGCCTTCGAATCGGATCCGTTCCAATTTATTCGCACCGATATCCACGTAATACAGCATTTTATCCTGAAACCAAACGGAAAATTAGAATCCAAAATTTCAAATCAACCCAAATGTACCGCTGCATCAATATCCAACATGGCCGTTTTCTGTAATCCGGCTCGTTGTAATTGGAAATCCTTGCCGTCCATGGAAATATTCCACAGGCTTTGACCGTGGGCGAAGAATATGAACGGTTTTTCACCTAAAATAACAGTGATTAGCTGCATTACTAACTAAATCGATTGATTCTTACCCTTGGATTTCAATACGCATCCGTGACCATCCGCCGCCAGTTCGTAATAGCGTTCATCGCACGAGCAAATGTACGAACCGATCGTATTCTCGCAACGTTGACTGCACGAATCGGTCAATTGGCTGCATTCATTCGTATCTGAAACGCGAAAGTTTGGATTCGTTGAAGAAATTGCGCAATTTCGCTTACCAATGCATAAATTCGGATCATGACTATCGAATTCGAATCCCGGACGACACGAGCAGGTGGAATTGGGTTTACAGATCGGTTTCGAATAATCGATCACTGAAACGGAAGATCAATCAGCCTTTGGTTCCTGATCAAATTCGGCAATACGTACCTGGCACTTTCGGTTCCAATAATGTGAAATTACAACGCATTTCTCCAACGGTCGTGGCCAATTCCAAGGCTTCTCCTTTGATCAACCAAACGTCTTCTCCGCATTCTTTCGAATATTTCGTACGGACGCAATCCACGTATTTCTGAACGACGTCGCATTGCATGGAACGTCGTCTGTCGATCGAAACGGCCGACGTAGACGCCACGTGCCTCAACGCCACGGCCGCATTACGTTCACACGTCGTCACCGCAATGTCCACGTCCAATTTGGCCAAACACGCCCACTCCGACGTAAGATTCTTCCTCAATTCTCGATCGGCGCAAATATATTCGTAGACGGCTTCGTCGTGAGCGACCAATGTTCGGCATCGGTGCCTCAATTCCTGAGGAGCGCACGATTGATATTCCGAATACACGTCGCAAATATCCTTCTCGTCCACTTGAGTATCGTTGTCCGATCTTCGCCATCTCGAGTTCAAATACAATGGCGGATGTAATCGATACCGATCGCTTTGCAATAACGGCGAAATGCAGCGTAGTAAATACGACGACGAAATCGAATCGCATTCGGCCGGGTAATATCGTTGATCATGATCGGTCTCGAAAAACTGTTGATCTTGACTCGACGCACCCAAAATTCAGGAAAGTTGCGCAATTATTTGAATTTTTGACGAAAATTGCGCAATTTTGACCAAATATTTTAAAAATTTGGGCGGGAAATTTGAATTTCAACCCCATCCCCCGACCTTGCGCATGCCTGAGGTGGGACCTCAGCAACGAGCAAAATAGCATACCTGATACGAAAGCAGCCAATATCCAAAATCCCAGTACCAATTCCAACATATCGAATCGTCGACCAACAGAACGAGTAGATTCGTCTCGAATAACGAAACGCCAATTCGACGAGAATGGATGGGAACGTATAGCCTAAAAATGGGGTGGCATCGAATTACCCCACCAAAAGTACAATGTACACTAAAGTGGATCTTCGACCTTGCTGGCCGAAAAAGGTGACGCTCACCTGGCTGATGCAAATGAAATTCGATTGAGAGGCCGGGCGTTGGCTTTGGTACGTACGAAAAATTCTTGACATGCAAATACCGTTGAACTTCCCAAATATTCCTTCGCCTGGACACGGCCGACCCTGAAAGAAAGGGAAATGTCATTGACAAATTATACAGGAAATGAATATAGAATTCCATCCTTTCTAGATAAGATCCAAAATCTTAAACTAATCAACCCACTTACCCAAGCCTTGTCCAATTCCATTCGAATCCCGGATATCCTGAAAGATCATCCATCATATCCAAGAGATTCTGTCCGTAGGACATTTTGAGAGCTCATCAAATAAACGCATTTCGATAAATCTTATCAATATACTATGTTCAAAATACATTGGCAAAAGCAATCAATACACGCTGCGCCATAAACCCATAGCCAGAAAGAAAGAGGAATCCAAAAAGAAAGAGCTGGTTCAAATTGAATACGCTGCATGAAGAAGGATACATCCGAGAGACGATACGTCGATTGAAATAATAAATAAATATCAAATTGAGAATTCGCTCGCTTTCCACATTCGCCACGAATTCCAATCCAACGAATAACCATATCCTTCATTTGCAACAACCACCGGAGCCACTTGTTTGACCTTGTTCTGGTCTCGTTAAATCGATACCTGTTCGACCACCGCCCGCTGGCCCGCCACCTGACGATGCGTCGCTCTTGGGAAGCTTTTTCGCTGAAATAAAAAGCATTAGCTAGTGAAAATTTTCAAAACCGAAGCGCTTACCGATTGCTAAGAATATGTCGTTCACGTTCATCGCAGTTTTGGCCGACGTTTCCATAAATAATAATCCGTTATCATCCGCGTACGCTTGCGATTCCTGAAAAATTCCTGATTTCAATTTCAAGATAATGATAAAACGGAATTATGCATACCTCGTATTCCACCATACGTTTATTGGCTAGGTCCGCTTTATTACCGGCGAATGCGATGACGATATTGGGATTCGCTTGACGTTGTAATTCCTTGACCCAATTCTTCGCTTTCGTGAATGATTCCTGAAAAAAAATCGCCTGTTTATCCCAGAATGGGGATGATTCAAAAAAATCAATACTCACTTGATTGGTAATATCGTAAACGACAATGGCCGCTTGCGCTCCTCTATAATACATTGGAGCCAAGGAATGGTATCGCTCTTGTCCGGCCGTATCCCAAATCTCGAATTTCACAGTCGTATCATCCAAGCACACGGTTTGCGTTAAGAAGGCGGCTAAAAAATAGAGGAATTTTCAGCAAAAAATCCTAGATTTTCTATTAGAAATTACCTCCTATCGTGGATTCCTGATACTCGTGGAATTGGCCTTTCACGAATCGTAATACCAACGATGATTTACCAACGGCCGATTCGCCCAATAAGACTAATTTAAATTGGCAAATTCTACTCGTTTGTGCATTTGGACGATTCGAAGCGCCGCCGGGCCTTGATGCCATTTTAATATTCGCCTTTTTTGATGGAATACGATGAGCAACGAAGTGAAAGTGAATATCTCGAAATAAACTATCGATCAGGAATAATCGAAATCGATGATCCAATATGGGATTTCCGGAAATTTTGATCATTTTATTTTCATTTGCCCAATTTTGGTATGACCGAGCACAAGTGAGGTCGTTTTGTCATAAGCAGTCGGATTAAATGTAGGATTCAGTTGAGTGCAAATGTTTTGCTGGATCGATTTTATCGATACATTCGCTAAATTTGATCGATTTTTCGAAAGAATTATGATTTTCATTTACGAAAATCGATTATTGGAAAATCACGATTATTTTAAAAATTGAACTTCAATCTTTGCCTGTGCTCATCAAAGGCAGCTTCCGTTTGTACAGTATTTTCCTTTGCTGGCAGTCGGCTGGCTGTAGTTGATTTCTTCGGAATTTGTTTGCCAATTTTTCACATTTTCCATTCTCTAAACGATGAACTAAACTTATTCCTATTCGCATATTTAATGATTCATCAATCCGTTACTATGGGTGAGTAATATTTATATTCGAAGAATTCTCGATCGCGTCTTACCTACTCGTCATCGAATTGATGAAAAAAGTGCTTGCATTTATGCGAGTATTTAACTGATTGGATATATTCCCTGGTGGGGAAATAACCGGGCGTTTTATCGTCTAGAAAATTAGGCGTGGCTTGTTTTGGCTACATCCAACATCCACGAGTCATACTCGTCTCATGGCGGGTATAAAAATTCTAGCTAATGTTTGCATACTCCGAGATCAGACATTTTACATAAAAGGCCATGTCTGGAAATTTGTTCGGACGAGTGCGGGATGCATTCGGCTCGTATTGGACGTTCTTCGGCGTTCCGATGTATCTTCATCGGTTCCAGGTGTAATTATATTACCTAGTTCTAAATTTTTTCTCAAAGCCAATGTTTCCTGGAGGAATGGAAACATTTCCGGCCATAGTTTTCTATAGTCGAGGCAGCCCCGTTGGCTCGGCTCAAATGAAGCGTGTATATGGCGTGGAGAAAAGTTTTCTCCAGTTCTTAGCTATGCTTGTTGCATTAGCTTTAGTTTTTGTTTGCCTTGAAAGAAATCAATAGCATCTTTTTCATCATGACTAGTACTACATAAACTGCGTTTTTTTCCAGGCCCATATCACGGCGAAGCGAAGGATTCTTGTGCGGTGTGAATTTCGGTGGATTCGGATTTATATTACGGACCGTTATTCTCATGGTGCGGTCAATGTCAGAAAACGAACGAGAAGAGGAGAAGCGTACAATTGCAAACGAGGTCGAAGTTGGTCGTCATAATACAACGTCGGCCGGCATGGTCTTAATTTCGACGGCGTCGTCCCAAGTCGGAGGAATTGCGTCGGCGAGTTCGGCTTACGACCAACAACCGTGCTGTTCATCCACTTCAACGGTCGTCATCGATGGCATTACCGCTTCCAATTCGTCATCCGCAACCAACGCCGAATTCGTCTCGTTTCGTCGATGCCCTATGGTGGTGGCCCCAGTGGACGGTCAAGACGAGGAGATTATATCGAACGTAGTATCGCCCAACGCGGGAAATGGTTCCATATCCAGAAAGCAACAGCACAAAGGGCATCAAAAGGATCGTTATAATCGACGACGTAGCAACAGCGACCCGCAAGGATTCGCCCGTGCATTGCGGCAGCTGCAGGACAGCTTCGCAGGTAAGAAGCTTAATTAAATTTCGATACCTAATTCCATCTCCCCACTCTGGGCTCTGCCGGGAGGATTATTGGCGACAGTTTAGCTAGGTTTGGCGCGTCTGTGTCTGGCATTAACTGATGCCACCTTATGTTGGCAATTCCCGCGGGTGTTGTCTACATCTAGTCCAGAAGCTATAGCTGTTAGAATTGCAATTTGCGATAGTGAGTGTTGGCGATGGATTCGACACGAGGCTTTGAAGCACCAACACAAGCTAGCAGTAGCAGCTGAGGCGCGGCGGGTGGGAATTACGTATGAAATGTGAGACGCTAGGAGGGGGAGGGAGGTGGAAATAAAAAACCCACCGGAAGTGGCTATGTATACGCCCGCCTAGCTCTTTAGAAGCTGAAGAATGTAGGCAAATTATGCTTAGGTTATTGAGCACCTGCAATTGTCGCGGCTTGATTAGCCGCATGTTTCGCGACTCTTCCGATTCGTCCGACAGAACGCGAGTGTGTAGGAAGATGTTTTTACGGAAGAGTAGAGGAAGGGGGACTGTCGCGGTTTTTCTAGCTTGACTCGTCTGGTTTTATTCTTCGATTTTTGTCATCGCCTCCATTGGCTGATGGCTTTTATTTGCAATAGCAGCGATTAGCTTGTATTATGAGCTGCTTTCGCCGTGCTTTTGAAAGCAGGTTTTTTGTTGGAAGCTACTATGCGTGCTTGCCACGCGTTTGTCGCTATTAGTTGGACTGGAAGCTGTATGGCATCCTCCAGTGTCGACGTACAAAATGGCTGGTAATAGTTTTGACACGGCCATTCGTCGGGATGATATAAAATTCTTGAGTAAATAAGTTTGCTCGCTTCATCTTAGCTATCGATTCGGCCTCGCCTTGAGCTTAATCAAGGCCCTCCCGGGGAAATATGCATTCGGGGTCATCTCGTCATGTTTTCAAACGTTAGCTGCTGAGGAATATAGTACGTGGCATTTTTGGTGATGTTGTGGAAGATGCCAGGGGTCTTCGATTTATGTCCGGGGCCAGGCTATAGGATTAGTGAGAATACGGATTCTGTCTCCGTCGTCAGGTTCTGGTTGAAAATGCTGGCATTTTTGGAGTGCACGCATTGCATAGTTTGGATTGGATAATCCTCGAACGAACAGGACGCGAGTGGCATTTTAGATTGTCCGTCTATGAAGATTGGACTGGCGGGTGACTCTTTTTGAATGTATATACAAGAATAATTTTATCTTTTCGACCTTGGCGTGCCCCCGGTTGGTCGGTAGCAATTTCAACCATTGCATTACATTGCATATGGCCGTCCTCAAAAAGTGCTGAGCACAATCGAATGAATGAGTGCTGCGTCAAAGCGGAAACTCGTTCGAGATGAGGTTGTGCGTAGTTATTTTATTCGTTGTGTTGGTTGCGGAATTCCAGATCCGGTAGTAGTTCGCATGATGCGGGAACAGAGAGGTCACTGTCGTTACGTTTTTCGTTTCGTTTTACTCCGCATCGGCGTTCGTATGCGTATTCGGGCGAATTTTGGTTCGACTCAAATGAGAGTGTATGTACGGCAGGTCGAATAGCGTTGGCCAACTTTACCTTGAAGGTACTACTTGAGCCGAGAGCCCCCATTCGGATCGCGTTGACGAGGTTGTCTCTATATGCTGTGCCTGAGAAAGTTCAGAAGATGAGAAAGTTGCAAACTTGAATTGTTGTTTAGTATGTTTGACGTTTAGCAAACCACGACTCCCTTGTCGAGGATGTCTACTCTGGAATAATACGATGCGATGTGACATGTCATCGCATCGATAGATGGCGCGTTTTTAATGCATACATCGGTTCGGCTAGCTCCTGTCTCTGGAATAGTTAGGTGCTTACTAGCTAAGCACATGGTACTTGTTCAGGTGTTCAATTTATTGCTGCGCTCCTATATCGCGTGCCAAAGTAGAAAAACCCGGTCCCCATCGTAGCGTATATAGATGATTTCTCATCATCATACACACATGAGTTTGTTTTCAGGAAAATCTCACGCAATGGTAGCCGGACGTATGAAGAGTTCATCAAGCAGCGATAAGATCTTATTGAAGCCAGCGACTTCTTCGCCACCCGAGCATCGAAGGCGAGCCTTGTCTCAGACGTTGCGTACCAGCAAATTCTGGCTTCGTCTATTACAACCTTGGAAATGGCGTCGGAAGAAGCATTACGAGAAACGGACGAATGGGGAAAAAACGGTGCTCAACGACGGAAGTATGAAATTTAAACTTGTCATTGACGTTGTTGGCGCATGGCTAAGGCGAGGCAAAAATGTCAAAAAGGCGCCTTGATGTCAGCTTCGGCATCACAGTCAATGCAGATGAGGTTGCAAGCGGTCTTGCTCTTTAGTCTTTACTCGAGAGCAATTTAGTAGTTTGCTGAAAGTTTCATAATCGCCGCCTTTTTTCAGAGGCATTTCGAAATGGGGAAACGTCGAAACCGTTCGATACAATTAGCAGAACGTCGACGAATCATTCAGCTGCTACAACGCCATTGGATGGTAAGAGCTATGCTTTGGATTCATCTATTTTTTCATCGTCTTTATTTTTCAGAATTCCATAGCGTTTCATTATCTCTGGACGCCCTGAATTTGGCTTCGGATAATAAAGAGAACGACGCGAGAATGCGCCGAACACGATTCTTCATTCCTTCGCACGCTGCCGTCGGAGACGTCTCGTCGACCAGCAATACGAACGCGGTCAAGTTTGCTCCGATCACAACGACAAGCTCAAATATGGCATCAACAGCAACAACGAAATTCGAAGATACGTCGTGTTCCGATTCATCGACGTGCACGTCAACCGTCACCGTTTCCATTGCTCCGCGTGCGGTGGTAGCCACGTCTCATATGGTCGGCGATGTTCATAACGTCGTTATCACTTCCATCGACGCTCATAATTTTGGTAAGTTTGATGCGTATAAGATGTTGAATTCGAATATTCTAACCGGGCGTTTGTTTTCAGAAAACGCCGGGCCGACATTCATTAGCCGGAGTGCATTATTGCACGATTTCGCTGCAATTCCTCCTGTGGACGCTGATGAAGAAGGTGAGCGCTGTTTGCTAATGCGTAGCTTTGATTTCTGTAATTTTGCCCATGCGCTAGAGAGCTAATAGCATGTTTTGCTTCTAGTGGCGAAAGTGTTTTCCGATCGTAATCATCGACACGGAGACAACGGCGGCGGTTATCATCAGCAGTACATATTCCACAATCCCTTGTCAACGGTCGAAGGGCGTATACCCGCGGTGGATGACGAGAGTTTCGAAGGATGCTTCCCGGACGAAGGTTCGCTTCTATTCGAATCATCTCAGGGTTAGTGCATTTTTATTTTGCGCTTCGCATTGCATCCCTGCATGGGTAAATTGCGACCTGTGGTTGCTTCCATGAAACCACCCAAGTTAAACGTGCTTTCTTTCAGGCTTCGGATCGAATTTACCCTTCTATGATACCACTTGCATCGAAGAAATACTCGCCAAAGAACCGAATTTGGACGCTCAACCTAGCAAACCGGTTTTGAAACGAGGCGCTGGACCGCCTCAATGGAAAGCCAATGTGAATCGTGAACGTAACGACGGAGGAGATATGGCTAGAAAGTGAGCTAAATTTAATTCACTCTGACAAATTACTTATCCAATATGATTTTAGGCAAGTCAGCATTGCCACGCAACAACACCATACGAACGGCTCAATCGAATCGGACAGTGACGACGACAGCCCTATTTGTTGGAGAGACGAAGAGGAAGAAGATGAACCTATTGCACAAGGTAATCGCGGAATTTCCAGCATCGCCTGGCTGGATTATGACGGAATTCGGTTTCAGGCGGTCTCGGTGCTAAAGTGCAACGGAAAGATACGTTATCGTTGCGGAATATGTTGGACGCAAACGCACCGCCGATCAAAGACGATATACCTGATCAAACGCCCGAAGAACGACGGGAGAAAATGGAGCAGATCTCTTTGAAATTGGAACGGTAGGTTCTGCTTGCAAAGCGTGCAAGATACGCGCACTTAAATGATTCCTTATTCCAGGAAGCTAAGTCAACGCCCAACCGCTGACGAATTGGAGCAACGGTTTATCCTTCGAGACGAGAACGCGGAAGCTATGTCCCGAGATTTGATGGAAGAAAGAAGACGAATGCTTTGGCGAAAGGTAAACGCGTCTTTATTTCATTGACTTTTTAATATTAATGGCCTGTGCTTTCAGTTGAGTTTTCGACCAACCATCGAACAATTGAAAGAACGTCAAATAATCAAGTTCAATGATTACGTGGAAGTGACTCAAGCGGAGCTTTACGATAGGCGGGCGGATAAGCCGTGGGTCCGTTTGACGCCTAAAGACAAGGTATACTTTGCACTTTGACATTTGAGATCTGAAATACGATCAGTGATTTTCAGGCGGCTATCCGGAAGGAACTGAACGAGTACAAGAGCACGGAAATGGAAGTGCACGAGGAGAGTCGCCAATTCACTCGGTATGTACATGATAATATTCGAATGCAGCAAGGAATTCAGTGCTGTTTATTTCCAGGTTTCATCGTCCATGACAATTCTCGGAATATCCAATCATGTCAAGGCGTTCGTTCATTGGTCAGGAATTTCGATTACGCGGTTACATGTATTATTTCTCGTATCGTTCCTCCGAAATGATGGAAGGGCGTCGATTTTTATGTTGGAATCCAAAAAACGGCGTTGCACGTCTATCTTCGACTCATCAATTCGAGCATTCGTCTTCCTCAGCACTGGTATGGCTCATTGGGTTTCATTATCTTCGTGTGATCGATGTATTTTTGTATGCGCAAATCGAATGTCGGCTATGGGTTCTACAGTACCCTGAGCTTTTGATAAGCTTCTCATATGTAAGCCCAGTTCCTAATGCACGCTTCGTCTGGCAGGTCTGTGTGTACTGTGGGTCTGAATCGTATATTCAGGCGAGATCCACACTTTCCATTTTACTACGTGTACTTGTACAAAATATCGATTGATTGCACTGATTTTTTTGGACCGCTTTTTTGTGATCGATGTACTTTTTATGTATTCGCCATCGGTATTCTTTTTATACTCCATGGGTTGTTCGATTATTTTTTTATTTCGCTCCCGCCAATGTGGCTTCCTTGAGCGTAGGCATTTTTAAATCTAAAATAAGCATTAGGATATCAATGGAAGAAAGTTGCGCAATTTTTAACATCTTAGCATCGGATGGCCTAGGAATGTGATTTTTTGTATGCGTATTTATTGTACTGATATTTTATCAAAGCTCCCAGTAGGATGAAATTTTTGTACTCATTTCGGAATTGTATATGTGGATATATAGGATATGAGATCAGAGATGCAATCTTCAATAGAAACATCTCCATTTTAAAGATTCCAATATTGATCCGTATGGTTCGTTGAACCGATTTCTTAAAATATCGATCGATTTCTGACGATTTTAAGCTCGATTTCAGGATGACCGCCGAATTGGAACGATGCCAATATTATTTGGAGAAGAAATCGAGAACGTGTCGAATGTTAGTGAAATGCGGATACAAATATTGCGGCGAACACGGCGGCGAAGAGAGAAATCGAATCCCGTGTCCGTTGGATCCGAAACACAGCGTGGATCGTGATGATCTCGCTTCGCACTTGTCCAAATGCAACTCCAGATTGAATACGCATCTTCCGTTCGTACGTCCGAATTTGAACGGAACCGTCGCCGACGCGTCCACCAACGATGCATTCACGTTGACTCGATTATCGGCGGATGAATCGGACAGGATTATCCGGAAGCTGGAATCGATCTACGCGAATTTGGATATCCATTTGGACGATGCGCATTTGGAACACGGATCCATGAAGGATGAACTGTCGTCCCAAACGTACGGATCGAATGCTAAGCGACATTTACGACAGCAGAGTTCGATTTTGGAACACGCCGATCGATTGGGCCTATTGGATATCGGAAGCGTCGAGAATGTGGCCTATGTGGAATTCGGTGCTGGCCGGGCCAGATTATCGTATTGGTTGGCCAAAGCGGTGGATGAGAAGGTGGATAAAAGTAAGATTATTGTTTGATCACTGATCTGATCAGAAGATCTGGTCGTGATCACTGATCTGATCGTGAGATCTGGTCGTGATCACCTTGATCTGATCATGAGATCTGGTTATGATCAATTTGATCACTGATCTGATCATGAGATCTGGTCAGGATCACCTTTATCATGAATCATACAAATCGATCTCTCTCTTTTCAGCATCATCATCCCAAATCACGTACATCCTGATCGAACGATCAGGTCAACGATACAAATTCGAGAATAAGATCAACGCTGACCATCCAACATCATCGTCACGTCAATTCCAACGAATCCGTTGCGCAATCGAACACGTGGATTTACGTATGGTGGACAGTATTCGTCGATCCAATTCGTGCGTGGCGTTTTGCAAACATTTATGCGGTAGCGGAACGGACGCCGCGTTGCGATGTCTGGTCAACGCCAACACCGAATCCGACGGCGTGCAATCGATCAGAATCAAATCGGCCTTATTAGCGCCGTGTTGCCATCATCGATGCGATTGGACCACGTTCACAGGCCGAAAGACGTTGTCCGAACTCGGATTCACCGAATCGGAATTCAAAGCGTTGACGTCCATGTCGTCGTGGGCCACGTGCGGTTTAGTCCAAGATCCAACGACCAAAATTGATCGGAAATCGATCGGGAAGAAATGCAAATTACTCTTGGATTACGCACGAATCAAATATCTCCAAGATACAGGACTATTCAAAGCGGATATGTGCTTTTATGCGCACGAAGATGTGACACCAGAGAATGTATTGATTATTGTTAGATCGTTGAATATGGATTAATGTTCACATGTGATTACATCATTGAATATCGACTGATCGTGAATATGTGATTGCAATCAGAATCATGCCGATCATGGTTTATCATAGCTTCGCCGTCCGTCGAATGGCATCGACGATTCGTAACGTGATCGTCAATATCGCGAGAATACGGCCGTCCGGTGCGATCACTGAAACGAAATTCATCGATCAGCATCTCGATCGATCCAAATTCCAATCGCAGCACTTACCATTCACAACCGCATTCTCCAAATCCTCATTCTTGTCTTGGATCGATTTCAAATCGATTTCCGCATTCCCCAAATCCACGCATTCGCCTTCATCGCCCGGATCGTTGATCAAATTCAACGTTAAACCGGCGTTGGACGTTAATATCGATTTCAGCAATACGGCACGACTGGCGTTCATGGCGATTCCTGCAAAAAAACATCGACGTTACGGATCAATTGCGCAATAACTGAGCAATTTCGCTTACTTTGATGAAATCCGATATGAACGTCCGTTCGAGGCTCTTTCGGTTTCTCGAACGAATTCGGCGTTTCGCATTCGTCCGGCGGCAAATCCAAGAACGTCCATTCCAAGAATATTCTATTCACTTTCTCGTCTTTCAATATTGGCGAATGTTCTGGCAGGCGAATGGAATGAATATCCATCGTGATTTCTGGCCACATCTGAAATGAATGGATTGCAAAGATTGACTTCGCATTTCTGCATCCGCACATGCAGATTGCGCAATTCCCTCGCAAACATTGCATATTGGCCTTACCTGCGGTTTCTCATCTTTCGTGACCACAATGTCGCTATCGCTTTCTCGTCCGGGCGACTGATCTTGATCTTGTACACCTGCAACACGAATCTTGTACATTTAATCCGAGCCCACATTCAAATTTACCTTTCTCCGCTCCGCTCGGACTACCATTCTTCGTTCTCCTAGGTGCCGTCGGTGGTTTCTTATCCCACGTCTTCCTGGCCACTTTCTGCTGAGCCTGGATCGCGTCTTCTTGATCCTTATCGAACGTTGCTGACCTTTCCAATTTGGGCGGCGCAGTCGGCTCTTGCTGCCCGGATCCTTCCAATTTGGGCGGCGGAGTTGGTTCATGATGACCACGATCTTCCCTGTCTACTTGGACCACCGTCGGTTCGATCGTCGTTGGTTCTGGTATCGACGTTGGTTCAGGAAGTATTTGCGGTTGAACGATCGGTTTCCTTTGAGCCGCTTTCGGTGGTTCTTTCGGGGCAATCGGGATCTCCGTCGGCGGTGGTAATGGCACGGTCTAAAACATGCGAGATTGCAATCACTGCATATGGCAATTAATGACATCTTACCGGTTCCGCAATGGCGAACGGATCCGTAGGCGGAGGCACATATGCGTATTGCCAATTTAATGACGCATCGATCGAACCATTCGTTTCCACTTCCGCCTGAAATTGCGCAATCTGTATTCTGCAGTCATTTCTGCCGCATTTTGCATGCAAAATGCTCTCCGGACTTACGTTCATCAATCGAAACGTGCCATTAATCGACTTCTTATGAGCCAACGGTAATAATGGGATATCCGCATGACCAATATATCCAGCCACGTCATTCGGTGCAGCATCGTCGAATAAGTAAATCCGTAGTGCCTAAATACGGCTTTGATCAGCATAGATCAACGCGTGCATTCTTCGCTTACCTGCTGCCTGAGATATTGATCCAGTGATTTATCCATATTCACTGGCCACGACGCTTGATCCGAGAATTCCGGATTGCAATTGGATGCGATCACTGGCGTATCGTGATCGGGGAATTCGTAAAATCGATATACGGCGTACGCGGATGGAGGATCATCTGAAAAGAGGAGCCTGTGGAAAATTGCAAACCTAATGATTGCATTTGCAAAATGCAAAGCATAAATTGCATTCTTACCATTGATCTTGCCATTCAAATCTCTGCATCGATGGATATGAATGTGCAATTGATTCGCTCGATCCTTGGATACCGCCTCTGCACCATTACTTTGGACAATGTATCCCAACGATTTCACGCGATCCTACAAATGCACTGCTCACTACCATATCCAGCACCCACCCACCAAAAATGTGCTTACCTTGTAAAATTTCAACGCTCTTTCCGCCGGTACATGCAATTGCAACGAGAATCGAACTTCTCCAAACGACGTCATCAACGCATCCGAATGAATACCCAACAATTCGGCGTTTCCGAATAATTTGCCATCCTGATGATCGATCAGATCTTTGAGATAAATTTTCCCAGCCGCCCACGTTTGATAATGTGATCCCACGGCTTGATGCAATTCGATATGAGCGCATTCCTGAAATATCAGATGCATCAGAGGATCATATTGTGTAATATGATCATTCGCTTACCGTTTGCATATAATGAAGGAAGAGATCGTTGACCACCACGTTGTATTGGCAAGTGAAATCCATCGGAATCCTGCAAGAACGCTCGTTAATATTGATCTCTTCGTGCAGATTATCTGACGCTTACTTCGCTCCATGCAGCATCGGAGTGAACTGAATTTCGAAATCGTAAAATTCGATGGTCATGAACGAATTCGGCTCCGACGTTTGCATCAATCTCAACGCGTCGTCCGTTAATTTCAGCTGAAAATGAGGTGCATTTGCAAAAATCTCAGCAAATGCTTGAAATAAAACACTCACTTCAGACAAATGCAATTCCAACAGATTCCGTCCTGGTTCCAAGGCGTTGATATCCACGTCTTGTTTCTGAAAGAAACGCATTGATCAGCACATGCAAAATCGATCCAAAGCTGTTCTTACCTTCATCGGTTGTTGTTGCATCTTAGTACCGTAGGCCAAATCGTACAATTGCCTCTCCAGTTTCTAAAATTACGCATACTTTGATCAATCCAAAAATCTCACATGCCAAGTGCTCACCTGTATTCTCAACGCTCTTTCGTCCAACGTGTGCGCGTATTCTTTCAATTTCCTTTCGTATTCTTCTTTCAAACGTTCTGATCTTTGAGTGATTTCGTCGGTCTAAACGAAAGGCACGAGTCGGTAATCATAATTGCGCAATATTGCATAATCCGCTTACCTCAGCTTTGAAATCCTGATTAATCTTGTATTGTATCAGCAACATGTTCCGCGTTTTCTCCAATTCCTGTACGGTTTCGGCGAAGGTCAATTGCAAATTGGCTAATTGTTCTTTGACGTCTGAAAAATGGATCGATCACGAAATGATCATTGATCAACGATGATGTACCTCGATTAGCTTGTTCATCAGGCGGCAGTTGAGTGACGAAATCGGGCATTTGAACGTCCACGCGTTCACCGGCCTTCTTCTTTTGCCTGATAAACGTGATGGCTTCTTCGATTTCCGAATAATCGACACCTTGAGCCTGAAAAACCCGATTATACTTCGAATATCAATATTTGAAGAAATCCAAACGCTTGCCGAAGTCAGTTTATGCAACCTCTGTTGAGCATGCTCCGCTTCCGCTTTCAATTGCACGTTCTGCACTTCCAATCTTCTCAATTCTTGTTCCAATTCGTCTCGACCAGCTGAAAAATATACGAAACACGAATGCAACCGCTATTGATACAATGAAATGCAGCTTACCAATTTCAGTAGCCAACCGTTCCAAAATCTCGTTCCTGGTTGCCGCATCCGCTTTCACAGCAGCTTCCAAGGTGGCTAGTTGACTCCGCAATGCCCGTTCGGTGGTTTCCCATTGCTTCTCGCGTTCAACGTTGAATGCACTGAAAGAAACGCTTGTAACCATTCGCAACTAGGGTTCGAGAATTAGCCTTACCTTGCAAGCACTTTCTCATTGGCGTCTTTCAGAATATCGTTCTCTCGTTTCAACGTATCCGCTTCTTGGGTTAATTTCAATAAGACGCCATTCTGGGCGCTTTGAGTCGTCCTCAATTCCGTTTGCAATTGCGAATTGATGCTTTGTTCGGCGTGCAATTTGGCTTTGACTTGATCCAATTCCATCAGCGCGGATTGATGTTGAGATTTGCAATTCCTCAGTTCCTAAAATAGGCTCAGCCTGAACTGGACGAGCCGCGCATTCAAAATCGCTTACCATTTCATGCTTATTCGCTTTCACTTGCAATAGGCTGATTTCATTGGCTTGATCCCGAACGATCTTCTGCATTCGGATGATCTCGATATTTTCCGACGTTGCTGATCGCTGTTCGGAAGTGATCTGAGTTTGCAACCGTGCCACTTCGTCATCGAACGCGATTTGCTTCAATTGCACCTGAATTAAGACGCATACGATTCACCTGTCCGACTGCATTCGGACTTCTTACCTGTTGCTTCAACGCACCAATTTCAGCTTCGTACATTGTAATCTGCTGGCGTTGTCTCCCGATCGTTTCTTCCCTGGAAAAAAAATCAGCTCGCCATTTCACGATCAATGCTAATTAAACTATGCTTACGCCTGACGAAGTAGAATATTCTCCACTGGTACCACTGGACTTGGGATTTCTGTTTTCTCCGAAGGTGAAGATTGCGGAGCAACGCTGGACGGTCCTGGTTTTTGCGTCAATCTGGACGTTCGTCCACTTGAACTCTGAAAAAGTATTATTGAATGTAGAGATTGTGAGAATTGATCTAGGGCTTACTGTAGCGTAACGTTGACCAGGAGCAGGCGCCAATGGGAATCTCGTGTACGCGTTCAATTGATATTTGGCTGATTTTAACTGAAAATAAATCATCAGTGCTATGATCGCTGCTGATCATCTGATCAATGATGAGCATGCATGCTCATCGATCTGCGATCAGGGTCTGATCGCAGCTGATCAAGCGGAATAGATTCATACCTTATCCCTGAGCAGCATATTCTGCTGCTCCAATTCGAATACGTAATTATGCAATTCCACCAAATCCACTTGCTGCGCTTGTTGAGGTCCATCCGACGAGTTCTGCTGTTTAGTCGCTTTCAGCAATTTGGTGGCCAATAAATTCCTGGTCCGCTGTTGCCTGAAACAAAGACACCTGTTACCGCAATCTCAAGGTAAAAAGCCTACTTCTTCAATTGCTCCTCCTGTTCGTTGATTTTCAATTTCAATTGGACATTCTCCTCGCATATTTGGAAATACCGTTCCTCCAAATCCGAACGAGCCCATTTCTTCACTTGATTTCGATCCGGCAATAATGTGGATACGGAAATAAACGAATTTTTAAATTTCTCGATTCGACAATGACAAAACGCACTTACCATTTGTTCTCCGAGGTATTGGAGGTGATGATGTATCGCTAGCTGGCATTTCGCCTCAATCAGCATCCTTTATTTGCTTCCTGAAAAATAGAGCCTTGTAAGGGACGTACCAGATATGGTATCCATAGCAACATAGCTCAACAAAATTCGAATTATTCATCCTCAAATGCCACGGCGATGGATCAAAGTCGTGGCTATTGTCATCCATTTTGGTAATCGATCAAATATCGATCACGTATTTCGACGTGTAATTTTCATGAAATACACGGCAAAATGAATATCAGCTGAATTAGTATTGCATTATAATAACATTACATTCAAGATACTTCGAGGAATGTATAGTATAAATTAGAAAAAGCTATTATCCACGAGTAAGAAAAAGGCAATATATGTATGATATCCTCAAAGTCCCAATGTTCTGATCTGAATACCATCAACAAAGTACTACTTGAATGTAATCACACGATCCCAAGCTTCTTTCAAATTTTTCAGAACTTGCTGAACAGCAACGGATTTCCAAATTCCTTGGTGATCGTCGCGAATATGTATTTCCAGATTGGCACCAAACCCGGTGAACGATTGCGCAATTTCTGCTGGCTTGCCATCGATCACACCATAGATCTTCAAGCAACGTAACGCATAGCAACCATTGACCAACGTCACCAGTGTTGTCGATGTAATTTCCGTGGGCATCTCGACGTATTGGAGGTTCTTGCATCGAACCAATTGGCATAATCCTTGCTCCGCGACGCGAAATCCAGTTATCGCGATCTTCTGAATATTCGGAAGAGCAGTCAACTGGGCAATATCGTTGCTTGTGACATTCATAAACCATACATTGAATTCCTCCAATTGACGAAATGATCCAGCGATGGTTCGAATACTCATGCCATCAGAACGCACATTACCATGAATTTGAACGGTTAACGTTCGCAACGGAAGTCGCCAAAATGAAGCCGCTTCTCGGAAGAAGTTCACATGGATCCCCCACATTTCAAGAAATAGATCGTTGATATTCGGACAGCTTGCAAAAAATTCGTCCAGAGTGGCAGTCGAACGATTGTCCGATAAACCCTCCTCCCATAAACCCAGGCGTAGAGTTCGTAAATTCAGGCATCGACCAGTAAACGATACCAGCGTATTCTCAACGCAATTCCAAATCGTCAGAGTCTCCAAATTCTTATGGACAACGTTGGCCGGAAGATTAACCGGGTCACCAAACCCTGGATCACGGATCATTGCGCAGAGCCGGAATTCTTTCAAATTTCGATTGTTCCTGATCAACTGACCAAGAGTATCGCTGTCAATGGCCACATCAATTTCCAATTTGACCAATTTCGGACAGGAAAACTGAACCAATTTCTCCACGGTGTCGGCACGTTGGTTGAACCGAATTTGCTTCAGTCCATTCGAACATGATTCCAACATCGATCGAAATAAATCCGACGACAATTTGAAAAAACGAGGTTCGTATAAATTCAATGCTTTGATATCCGAAATGGCCGATTTCGATACGCGGCGAAAATGGCTATTGACGCGGCCAAGTTTGACTTGTTCCTCCAACGGTAAATATCGGAATGTTTGAAGCAGAACAAGGTCCGGTAAAGTGTCCAAGGGCAAAATTTCCATTTTCGGAATACAGATCGGTGATTTTCAATAATTACAGCCCGAAATGCAACAATAATGTTAAATACACGATGTTCGCCGTCCACAGACTGTAGAAATACGGTTCTAACTGACTCGGATGACGATGAATTTCACTAGTATTTCGTGATGTAAATAAAATTAAAATATTTGGAGGAAAATCAGGTCAGGTTTTTGGTCTTTACGTCACTGCTAGCAGACATAATTAATTTTGCAATACATGCCCGCTTATACCAAAATCTACAAGTCTGCTAGTTGCGCCGAAATTCGGGATTACTGTAACCGCTGACCAGATTTCTAATTTCCAAAGAAATTCTTCATTTATTTCTTGTGATCAAATCGATCTACCCCTTGGTTTTTGATCACAAATCATGCCCAATAATTCAGAGGATGCGGATGGATCGGATTCCAAGCACCCAATTGGATATAAAGGTGAATTATTTGGAAATTCTTGAATATTTGTTAAAATTTCGTTTTTTTCCAGCATGGTGCCAGGATTATGCGAATAAGATAATTAATCCCGAGGATTTACAAGCTCAAATCGACGCGTATATGGTTGATTTCGAGAAGAAGGAAGCTGACGTAAGTCTGGAGATAATTTTTACAGTGAATTTAAGAAATTCAGCTTTTGAAAGTTGAATTTCTGAATATCATGCATGGCAATTTTGCTGAACTCAATGCTGCTCGGCAGAAGCCTGCTCAGCTGGCCTGATTTTTTAAAAATCGGGTGACGTATTGGCTTGGAATTATTTCCAGTCACATAGCTTTCCTATGGCTCAGGAAATAATTGACCCTATTTTTCAGGAGAAAGAAGCTGAACGACGTCGTGCAGGCGAACCGGACGAGGAAGGATGGATTACGGTTAGCAGATCCGGTCGACGAAAAGGTGTACCAAGAACCGAAGCGGCTGCCGAATTGGCTATTGAGAAAAGAGCGAAGAAATCAAAAGAGGTATGAATTTTGATCCCCAAAATTTGGATTCACACGCAAATGCGCATCATTCCAAAGCTTTCGAGACCATTTTCCACATCAGCATTTACAGTATGCTTCCAATTTCAGACTCTCAACAATTTCTACGTCTTCCAAGCGAGAGAATCGAAGCTAAAACGTAAGTTAGCTTTTTGCCTTGTCCCCTTTCATTGATAAGGCGTCGGTTCGTTTTCAGACGTGGCTGATTTACGAACGAAGTTCGAAGAAGATAAAAAGAAGATCGCCAATCTACGTTCGAAGACCAAATTCAAGCCGTATTGAGCGAGCGAGACGAGGAGAGAAAATTCGATTCCGAGGAGAATTTATGAATGACGACCCCACACCGCTCGTGATCTCGTTGAATGCACGTCGGGGGTTTCGATTCATCCAATGCGTACGTCATGTTTTGTGCTTCAATTGGATTGTTTCTCCATATGATGGAACGGAGATAAATTAATTGCACCAAATTAGGCCTGCCTTTTAATGTCCGCCAATGATGATGGCTTCGGAATGAGCCGATCTTAATCTAATTTCAATGGATGAGCTGCGTTGAATATCGATGCCATCTTAGGATTTGCGTCAATGACAATTGGTCGGGATGGAATCTTTGAGCGGGTATTTAGTAGTCACGAATCGACCGGTTCGGTTATTGC
>JAQIWJ010000096.1:0-35695 GCA_034695185.1 Discolaimus major
TTTCTTCAGTCCGGGCCCGCAAATTGAAGTAAGAATCGTCTGCGGGTTCTCCTAAGGTCATTAAAAACAGGGTTTAATCACCTCTGATGGCAATTTTGCCTTCTTCAACGAAAAAATCAACATTCACGCCTTACCGCATACAGCTTCTTCAGCAGCCACCACAGACCGCGTATCGTTGTCCTGACGTAATCTTTGATAAGAAAAACCACGTTCCTCGATCGGTCTCGGGATACAACGTAAAGCCGTGAACGTTTTCGATCCTTCTTTATTTGATCGTCGTTTTTCGGCATAACGAAATCGTCCAATTTCTGATCACGTTTGGGTACAGTGACTTTAGCAATAATCATACCCATCGGCATGCGAGGCATCATCATGGATGATCTCGGGCGAGTTTTCGGCTTGGATTTGAATTGATCTTTCGGCTTCGAAGGTGGTTTGACCATTTTGAAATTTGAACAACTGAATGGAAGAAATCGGGATTAAAGAATTCGAAACGAAGCGAATGTACTGCATCAATGCAAGGAATACAATGCATTGCGCAAAACGTTGCACCAAGTTGCAACGTTGCACACTTGCGAGCAGACAAAATAGGCGGTAAATTTGAATGGAATGTGCAGTGACAAAATATTGATTGATTAACATGATTTATTTTTTGTATATGCAAGATGGTTCAGACCTTGTGATCAGTATGCTGAAAAATTATGCACCATAAAAATGCAAATTGGCAAATTTTTGAACACCAATTCATGTAATGAACGGCTGTATCGATTTTGAAAAAATAGCCGCACTGAAATTTCGAAAATCGATTTCTATGATAGGCGTGTTTTCTGGGATAAATAAGCACGCTGATACCAAAAATCACCTTCATTTTGGTACCTGATCAATTTTTACAGACTTGATCAGAAATGTCAATTTCCAATACATCGATTTCTGGTCGATTTGAATGGCACCAGGTGATAGAGCGTGATCGAGTGCATAGGAATGCATGCTCGTTATGACGTTTCAATCAATCATTCAGTGATTGTGAAAAAGTCGACGTCGATTTGCATGGCATACTGTAACCGCTCACATGGGAATACGCTTCATGTTGGCGAAAAATCACCCAATCAAAAGTCACTTTTTCGAAGAATTCCTCGCATCCGGAAATCCCAAACCGCAGTCATTAATTGGATCACCTGATTAGATCAGCGTTGACCAGAAATCGATATTTTTGATCATTGATTACATCGAATATTGCAAAGATCATCATTGACAATGAAATAATTAGCATTGATATCAAATTGCGCAATCTTGCACCGTCGGTGTGACATTCGATCATGCCCTGTTTTTTTGCATTGTAAAAAATGGCGCGTTCACCGATTGAAAATGGAGCTGATTTCATTAATTTAATACTCGAGATTCAATATCCTGTGTAAATGTCAACATTTCGCTCCGATTACTTTCTCATATGATCGTCGTGCAAAAAAATTGGCCTCGTGAAGCGTGTTTTTTAATTGCACCTACAGTAAGCCGTCGTTCGATATTGCGCCATCGAGAGTAATTTGAAAATTTTCTTTTGAACAATGCCTGTAATTATTTTCTAGTCATGAAATATTTCGTGACAAGCGGGCCTTTTACAATGTCAATATTATAAAAGTGCATGGAACAATCGATTTTGAAAATATAGGTATGTACAGTATAATAATGTCACACCATATAAAATATTCACGACTAATATACAGTAACCATAATGACAAGAATATTCTCAATTAGACACGAGGGACATTTTCTCAAGTAAATACATCATGTTTTTCTGGACATTCGATTCGTCCGATAATTAATCACGACATCTAATTAAACCGTACCCGCGTTCCCTACTGATCATTCCTCTTATTCACCTTCGGGAATGTTCGATTGATGAACAAAATCCAGGTCGATCGAAAAACATAATCAGTATACGTAAATTTCTCTTCGAGACGAACCCCTCATTTGCTAGGGAGGGGATGCTAGCGGTTACAGTAAGCCTTGAAGAACTTTGTAGAAGTTGAGTCACACGAAAAATGTATAATATGCATTGAATATTTTGCATTGAATATTTTCCTCCATGGCTTCCACAAGAGGGTGGGAAGGTGCAATTGGGAAATTACATAATGAGACTCTTTTGCTAATGTATCAATTTGCGTGCCCAGGAAGCGAAATAGCGTGCGAAAATTATCTGCATCTATTCGTCGAAATACGCCCATCTGGCCTTTAATCCCACGGCGATTTCAACGACCCTTACGTAATAACGCTTTCGAATCGGAGCCGGTTCGATTGGCCTTTTTGAATACGGAATTCCTTTTCTCCAATCCCGGACACGACGCGGCACTTTGCTTTTGCTGATTCGATATCAGAGACGTACGTTTCTTGCTAGCAACCGTGACGCAAGTGCCGTTCGACGCGTGCGATTGATCGGAATCGTTGAATACGCGTACGTATAGGGATTTGGGGAGAATGGTTTTGCAGAATTCAATACGAAACGCTTGACTCATTGCGCAATAAATGAGAAAATTGACCGAAGAATTGAGTAACGCGGATAAATCGGATAACGGGCCCAGCGGTTGGGTGACTTGTTTTCGGAATTCCGAATCCGATAAGCCGGTAATGATTAGGAGAACGCTCTGAGGCAATTCGCCCACGAAAAATACGGCTAACAGAACGATCAGCATCAACGTAGTACGATCGGTACGATTCGACGATTCGGATGAACGTCGAGCACTCGACGCACGACGGGCTGCGTTCAATGCTGCTAAACTCACATCATCGCATGATTTTAATCTCCCTTGCCTTCGTTTTACCTAAAAGTATGCGCAGATGACCATTGGTCATCTGGACCAATTTGCAAATCGGTCCTCTGGACCATGGGTCCTGGCGGACCCTGGGCTTACCTCAGTCAACGTAATCAGCAACATAGCCATGAATACGGTCAATAAAACGCACGGTACCATTTTGAACACCACCCCGTTGACCCAAAGTGTTGATTTCAATAACATACAATCGTTGATTTGTCCGAATTTCGAAATAGTGGTCACGTATTGAGTTTTTTCGCTTGCATTTTGCTTGAATCCCACGACTTCGAAACTCAAGAATCCGGGTATATCGAAGAACATGACACCGGCCAGAGTGATCAGTGCTAATACGCACGATCTCCTCGTTGACCATTGGAAATTGTGGCCTTTTGTGCGTACTGTAATGGCTCGTATCAATGCCATACCGACGGCTAACCAAATGCTGACAGCGTGTCCGATGACGGTCAAATTCGAATGCAGATATACGAATACGGCCCAACCGTAAGTGGACCATCGTCTGGTAGACCAAACGGAGTACGGTATGTACGAACTCATGACGAACGCGTCCGAGATGGCGATGGCCGTCAATAGCGTGTTTATGGGCGATGTACGCATGCTTTTCCTGGTCAAAACGACCTGAAATGGCCATGGTCATCTGATGGCACTAGTGGACATGTCCACCCAGGCAAGTGTCCCAGGGTCATCTGATGGCACCAGTACCCTTGCCCCTGGCAAGGGTCCCAGGGGCCGGCAGGGAGACCATGCAAATTTGCATGGCTACAGTATACCCACATACCACATTAGCCGTATTCATGAGAATACCACAAATACATAATCCGATACTCAACGCAGGATGTACCCTCGCGTAATTTTCACTCAATCGTCCAATAAATTCATAAGCCTCATTGGTCTCGCTCGATGAATTCGATTCATCGCAAGCCATTTTTGCTTCTACGACTTTCGCCTCAGGGCAGCTAGAATCATCGGTTTTTTATGTACCATTAAACGCGAGGCATAGTTGCAAAAAATGAAGGTTTTTCCTATTCAGGGCGGATTTAATTTCTTTTTATCTAGGTAGATTCTTCTCCTTATGGGAGTTCAATAAATACCACCCGACTGCTGGTCATGAAAGCAAGGCCATCAAAGGGGCCCTGGCAGGCATGGGCAATGGGTAGTGAAGTTTTTGTAATTGGATCTTCTCGCCCAGCCCAATGGGCAAAAAAAGGAAACAGGCCAAACCGCAAGTCGCACGTGTTGACATTGAAGGCTGGCAATCAGTATTGACGCGTTCCCCAATGAATTTCCCCCAAAGCAACGCCTAGGTCCAGTTTTTTAGCCAGTCTTCTTCTTGTCTCAAGAAAGCAGGCTAATTAAAAGATGCTAGTCAAATTTCAGGCATCCGAATGGAGCATGCCATTTTCTCAATGAAATATATTCACAGGCGAAAAAGGCCTAAATGGCCGTGCGTATTGTTCCGGATACAATGAGAAGCCCTAATGGGAAAGATTTCGAATGCTAGATGGGAAATATTCTAACTGATGCACGCGTGAACGCCTCGGATTAATCCCTTGATAACTCATCATTCGAAAATTGGATGCTTGATAAACATTGACGTGTGCACGCGTGGAAAATGCATCAAACGAGACCCCCGCTGAGCGGTCAGTAAGCATCCGTCCAAAATGAACGATTTTGTACGACTAATTTTCGAATAGTTTAGGACATTCGAAATTAGACCCTTGACGAGAAAAACATGGTGCTAACCAATTACTTTTTATATACGCCTCCTCATTTTATATTCTTCGCCATTCAAAAGGCGTATACTATGTCATTCGGGGGAATTTAGTACAAAAAAACATACACGACTTCGTTCACGGCACGATTCGGTTGGTCGATTTTTCTTCACTTCACCTAAGAGGGGCCACCCTGCAATGCCAATTAGGCAATTTTATCTCCATGCATACACACACACACACATACATTGGGACCCTTGTTTGGTCGTTTTCCAGCTGGCCTAGCTGGAGCCAGTTTCCCATTGTGGTAGCTATGGAATCAACGGAAAATGACTTCCAGGTCGAACAATGGTACATGGGGAAAAAACTTTCTCAGCACGAAAGCTGAATTTTGGAACTTTTGCAAGGGAAAATGCATGTACATTATCAACTAATAAGCGCAATTTTGGTAAAAATTGCATCAAAATGCAATTCGTCACCTGAGTGCAAGAAAGGCCTATGTGCTGAATATTTTGAGAAAAAATGTCTTGTAGAAGTTTTTCTATGGGCGAGATCAAGAAGGTCATAACTGCAGTTACGACCTATGCCATTGTTCATGGCATGAATAAAGACATGGGAGATATTGATGCTAAAAGGTCGTAAAAGTCGACCATTCCTCACAATTCCATGTATCGATTATCTCCACGACGGTAATCGATCTGATCGCTGAAAATCGGCGCGTATGTGGGGGTCCAAGTCCCCAATACGTGGGCAAAAAAATCATTGAAATCGCCCCAAGTACCAGGCGAGAAATTCCAGATTTTCGAAAATTGACAAAATGAACAAAAATTCAAGGTGGCGTGGCTAATGTGTTGAAGCACAGGCAATACTCCGAGTGCATTTAAAAAAATTCGCATATCGATTTCTAATCAAGACAAACATGATCGGACGATGCAATGTTATCAGCTGTATGTAAAAATCAACGCTTCATATGCCCATAAATGGCATGGTATAATAGAACCCCCCCCCCCCAATGCAAAGTATAGGGAAAATTCCAAATTTTCAAATCCCTTCATTAGCATAAAATATTGATGATATAATTATAAAAAATGACACGTTTTCCTGATAAGATAATCATTCTGCTTCTTTTGGCGTTGTCAGATTTCAAATATCGCGCTAGTTTAAAAAGTTGATCAAAATGATCAATTTTCGATACACGCGTGATCGATCAATTTCGACGACGCCATTCGATAAAAGAATGATCGACTGATCTTGCTCTAATGATTGCGAAATGCCCTTATTGCGCTCAGGGGACGAATTGAAACCTGGAAAAATCGGCTTCTCGAACTCCTGGCATACTGTAACCGTTCGATCCAAGCCGTGACATGTTTCCCGCCAAAAATGGCACGTTTTACGTGTAAGCGGATTCGAACGTTGATATAAGTGGCATGGAGCCTGTGCCCCGTTTTCCTACTCGCTTGTTGCGCCTGCGTTTTGCATGCGTAGCAAGTCAACGTACATGCATGTGCAGCAAGCGCGATTGACGATTTTGGCATAATTGATTATGATCACTGAAATTTTGTGGTTTGGATGTAAAATCATCGGAAATCCCTGTTTGTAATTAGTTAGTTACCTTTTTACGTTCACCTTCCGAAATGGTGGAGGAGGGAGACGAGAATTCTGTTGGTGAGTATTGAAATAATTGGGAATTTGGAAATTTTAATAATTCCGAATTTATTTTCAGATATTTGCCGCGTATGTCGAACGGAAGGCACGCCGGATCGGCCGCTTCATTATCCATGCATGTGTACAGGAAGTATCAAATACGTTCATCAAGAATGGTGAGTGAATTTTAAATATTTTTGGGAATTCAGAGTTGTACATCTGAATTTCCGTGGCTTGAAAAATTTTGATCTAACGAGTGTTTATTTCAGCCTGACCCAATGGTTGAAATACAGTCGAAAAGAATATTGCGAATTGTGTCATCACAAATATACCTTCATGCCGAGTAAGCGGATTATGGAATTTTCTTTTTATATTCTCCTAAATCGTATTTCAGTTTATCATCCGGATATGCCGAAACGATTACCGATCCGAGAATTGGGATACGGCGTTGTGAGGAATGTGGTACAAGCGGTTCGATGTTGGTTTCATTACACGCTGGTCGCCGTAGCTTGGCTGGGAGTGGTCCCATTGACAGCTTGTAAGTGGATTAGCAGAATGCGAATATGCATTCTAAAATCCTTCATGGAGGGGCCAAATAATAACCGCTGTCAAATTTCAGGTCGGATTTATCGCTGCTTATTCAAAGGAAGCATCAATTCGTTATTGACGTTGCCGTTGGACATGCTGTCAATGTAAGCAATTTGTCTGTTTTAATATGGAGACGCTATAATTATCCTGATTTTAGGGACAATTTATTCAGCGATTGTTTGCAAGGTGGCTTTATCGTCGGCCTCACATTATGTGCATTCGTGTCATTGGTTTGGCTTCGGGAACAAATTCTACACGGCGGTCCACCTCAATGGTTGAATTTGGATGTACCAGCCGGAGCCAATAACAACGCGGCTGCGAATGCCAACGCTCAGCAGCAACAGGTATGTGTGGTGAATATTGCAGTTGAATTGTGCTAAAATCTCCCTATTTTCAGCGAGCCAACAATGCGGATGCTGCTGCCGTTGAACAAGGTCAAGAAGAACGAAACGCGGCGGATGATATCCAAGACGAGAATGGGCTTCAACCAATAGCGGCGGCACCAGATGCGGAGAATGCTGACGGGAATCAACCGGCGGATCAAGCAGAACCAGCGGCACCCGTGGCAGCGGCGGCGGCTCAAGAGAATCAAGACGATCCCAATTGGCAACCGTTCGAATGGGATCGAGCAGCCGAAGAACTTACTTGGGAGCGTCTATTCGGTTTGGATGGCTCGTTGATCTTTCTGGAACACGTAAGCAATATTCGATCTGATAGTGACTGTGAATACAGTACATTTACTTCAGGTATTCTGGGTGATTTCTTTGAACACGCTATTCATTTTGGTTTTCGGTAAGTGTTGCTGGTTATTCTCAATCATGCGAGCATTAATGCGAATATTCTCTTTCAGCCTTCTCGCCGTATTACGTGGGACACTTCGCCGCCTTCGCATTGAGGATTTTACCATACATGCAAGCGACGTATTTCGAAGGATTGAGCTTGAGTTTATTCGGATACCTGATCGTCGGCACCGCGTTGTTCATATTGCATCAATGCTGCAGATTTCTGCGCTTGCGAAAGTAAGTGGAATTGTATTATTTTACTTTCATAATGCTCATCGTCTTTATCTTTCAGGGCGCACCGGGTATTGGGCATGTGCTATTTGGTGGTCAAAGTATTTCTGCTGGTTTTAATCGAGATCGGGATATTTCCACTCATCTGCGGTTGGTGGTTGGACGTTTGCTCGTTGGTAAGTTTTATGATTCATATCTGCTTATTTTTTTGCGCAATGGCTCATTTATTTCAGCGTCTGTTCAATGCGTCGCTGCGGGATCGAATTCAAAGCTTTCAATCTTCGCCTGGGACATCAATGTAATAAGTAAGAACGTTTTTATTGCCTTGATATTAAAAGCATGCGTTTCAGGTTCTTACATTGGCTCGTTGGAATGGTGTACGTATTTTATTTCGCATCCTTCGTTTTGTTATTGCGAGAAGTTCTACGACCTGGCGTCTTGTGGTTCTTGAGGAACCTGAACGATCCGGAATTTAATCCCATTCAAGAAGTAAGCAATATCTCACTATCAGGTAGCATTGACTAATGTATCTATATTTCAGATGATCCAATTTCCGGTGTATCGTCATGTACGTCGATTTGTGGCTTCTTTGGTAAGCAGTAGTATTCTCTTGCTGATCAGCGGTTAATGTTTCATCTTGCAGGTGATGTTCGGCGTGACGATTCTATTGCTGGTGTATTATCCAATCCGGATCATCATGTTCTTGTGGCCGTCCGTATTGCCGTACAACATCCATTTGAACATGTAAGTACAATCAGATTTTTTGCATCTTGCATGCGTCATTTGTTGGGACATCATTTGTCCTTGCAGCTTCCATCCTTTCAGTGAAACACCGTTGAGCGAATTATCCTTGGAATTATTACTACTACAAGTCGTGCTGCCAGCGTTGTTGGAGCAAAGCCATGCGAGGCAAGCGTTGAAAGTGGTGGCGAAGTGGTGGTGTTTCGCGGTCGGGCATTTGTTGGGATTAACCGAATATCTGCTACCGGCTGATGTAAGTTCGATTTTTAATTTCCACTAGCATCAGATGCTGATCCAATGCTTTCTGCTTCAGGAATTACTGCGCCGGGATCGCAATTACAATTTGGTGGATCCAGTGCCCGATATCAATCACAACAACGTGAATCACGGCGTTCATGCGGGCGTTGCGGCGGCGGCTGTGGCAAATGCCAACGACGGCCAGAATGTTGGTGATCACGCTGGCAATTTGAGAGCCGAACATCAAGCTTTACTGCTTGGACGTGGCCCCACGCGTTTTCAACCATATCGTCGACCGTCTTGGTTCCCATTGAGAGTAAGTATTGCAATTTTATTAGTGGATCAATTCTGATGCGTACATTTTTTGCAGGTAGTCGGATTGATGGCCAGTCTGAGCGTGACGTTCCTGCTGTCGAGTTTGGTTTGCTTGAGTTTACCAGGTAAGCAAATAAGTTATCTTTTAAAATTGAAATTAACACGACTCCCTTTTTGAAGTATCCGTTGGACGCTACGTGATCTGGTTGGTCACCGGACATCAGCAGACTCACGAATTGTACACGATGGCCTGCGGATTATACGTCTGCTGGATCGTCTTACGCCTCAGCTTTATGTTGGCCGATTATTTGCCACGCGGTTGGCATTCGATCCTGGCAGCGGTTCGGTTCTGGGCTATTGTGGTAAGTGGTGCAGAGTATATTATCCAAGGCATCCATAAATGTGGGATTCTGTTTCAGGTTGTCAAATGTACAGTCGTATGCGTCGCGTTACTCGGAGTGATACCGTTGCTGTTGGGAACGCTGTTCCAATTGGTCATCGTGGCACCGTTGCGAACAACGGTTGATCAATCACCGTTGTATTTCCCATGGCAGGTAAGACTGAAATATTGATCATTTATGGCTATGCTAACAGAAGACCTTTTTCAGGATTGGGCGATGGGCATTTTACACAGCAAAATTCTCTGCGCATTGATCATGATGGGACCGGAGTGGCGTTTGAAACGCGTTTTTGATCAAGTAAGCATGAATGTTGGCTTCAAATAATCGATGGCCTGAAGATGGTTTCTTTCAGATTTATCAAGATGGATTTCGAAACATGAACGTTCGTTTCATTTACACGGAAGTGGTCATACCAACGGTGACCATATTGGGATTGGCCATTACGGTACCATACGTGGCGTCGCACTCGTTTTTACCAATTTGCGGTAAGCTGAATTTATGATCACTATTAGCTTTGACTAAACTTCGATTTTTCAGGAGCCACGTTGGAAGAAGAAGTGCGGTTCCAGCGTCACATTTATCCGTGTCTACTCCTGTGCATCGTCGTAGTGTCGTTTCTCGTTTGGCAATTTCGACAGCTCCGTAGTTTATTGACTCGTATTCGGAATGAACGGCAAGAATGATTGGAAATTTCTGTTCAAGCATCCAAGAGCTCGCCTTTTCAGGTACCTGGTCGGCCAACGGCTAGTCAATTACGAACGCCAACAAGCAGCTCAAGCATTGACATAGAAACAGAGACCGTAAATGATGATAGTGAATTATATTGGTGATCATAATCACAAGCACCATGATAACTGTACGAATATGTACAATCGATGTACTGAATAGTGTCGGCAAGAAAATTCATATGGAAATTGGTGATACATGACCATAAGGCTGAGAAATATTCACTAATACTTTCGCATTCTTATATTGAACATCGAAGTGCGTACCTTGGATATTCTTATCGAATTCTAATCTATGCAAATTCTTGCTTTTCGACCGTAAAACGTCGGCGGTTTCATTGAATTGCTTGACCGGAATATTGAAAGCCTCTTCGTCGACATCGGTCGGATATAAATCGTCGCCTGAAATAACGGCTTTTTAGATAAATATCAGCCAAAACGGGCTGTGTTCTTACCTGGCAGAATGCATAACCGTAAACCATCCGAACTGACACCGATCGTTGGATACAATCGTAATAGGCTTTGAGACGTTCGATTGGCGCAGAACGATCGCAATTCATCCATGGACGCGAAGTTCGCCAATCGTCCCAATTCGTAGATTTGAGGCGGAGCCAACAGAACCTTGCCCTCGACGTAATCCTTGAGCACGTCTTTAGGATTGGACCACTGAAAAGAGGATGCGTGTATAAAACAGCATCATGAAATTTCAAAATTTACCTCTCCAGCTTCCAATTCTTCAACGTTGACAACGGCCTCTGGCAGCGTATCCGTGAATCCGACGTAGAACAAGGTGTCGAAACGGCTCCGTTGCTTGTACACCGATGGTGCCAACCTGAAATAATTCATGATGCGGATTTTGCATTTTCGAATCAGTTTTAACAACTTACCAATTTGACCAATCGAATAATTCCCAAAACGATGGCACTACGCCCAGTTCGTGAAAGGACAGTTTCACAAATTCTGCAGCCGATTCCCGAACCCGACGTCGACCGGAATCCCAATCTTGCCCATCGTTGTTCTTCGAATCCACGGTGATAAATTGTCCATTCTTCAACGAGTAGCCGGTCAATATCCCGCATTCTTCGAATAATTCTCGTAAGGCGCAAATTCGGAACGCCCATTCCGGCGGCATTCTCACGCCGTTCGACGAGGACGCGATCGGACGTAGAGCTTCGTATGCCGGCAATTTCGGCGAATCAGTTTTCTCCAATTTCGAAATATGATCGATGAAATCCTGATCGTGCGAAGATCCGATCGATTTCTTCCGTTGATGCAGAAATATCTCCTTGTAGGCGAGAGCGTAATCCGTATGGAAATCCGCCTCGTCGATTTCGCCGCCGGGAAATACAACCATGGATGG
The DNA here is from genome assembly GCA_034695185.1 of Discolaimus major. Taxonomy (NCBI): domain Eukaryota; kingdom Metazoa; phylum Nematoda; class Enoplea; order Dorylaimida; family Qudsianematidae; genus Discolaimus; species Discolaimus major. The sequence goes on from JAQIWJ010000096.1 coordinate 11,562, forward strand.
CATGAATGACGACCTGAAAAAAAATGCAATTAGTCATGAATTGATAAGTAAAAAATGAAAGCAATATGCACTCACTCATATCCAGCATCTTTCTGGCCAGAAATCATCAATAAATTACTTACGATGGCTTTCGTTTCACGGCCAATACAGCCAAATTCGACGCATCACCGGAATTTTTATCGAAATTCTTGGAAATTGATTTCTCGATTCCACCCGGCTTTGCGAATCGAAAATCCGACGTCAATATGATGCTGGCGGCATGTCGAAACGGCCGAATACCTTTTATCATCACAATAATCTTTACGGGGCGTGATTATTAGAGATTTTCCAGATAATTCATGAATTTTGCGAATTTCACGGAAATAAGATTTCGCGCACGGTAGCAGACATTTTTCGGCCTCGGTGACATCGGTTACGAGAATTGGCGCCGATTCAAAAATTTGGCATACTGTAGGCATGTTTTGCATTGCCTTGCCAAGTTCCGAATTCATGAATTCAATCTAAACTAAGCTTTACAAAGCCCAGGAGGAAATCCGGTTACGCAAACTAACGCATACTCGAATGCAGGAATGCATCAATTACGACAAATTCTAAATATACTCGTTCATTATTATGAAAATATTTCAAATGCTAGTTTCGACCGAAGCAGGTTTTAGTGGAATTATTGCCCGACCCCCGTTCTCGAATGGAAGGTTTTTGATTCGAAAGAGCCGTTTCTCATTGCATCGGTGCCAGGCACGGGTTGGTCATGGAAAAACATGGCCTTTCTATTCTCCCTAGTCCAGTGGCAATGGTTTTATTTATCGACCAGGCAGCCCTCCCCTATTTCTATTAGACTAATAAATCATGCTTCTTCTCGCTTGTTGGCTCATCCAATGGACGTTTTTCGAGAAGTCTCGACTATACATGCGTAGGGTGTGAAAATCAAGGGAAACAGCGCATCCTTTTTTTCACTCGTCTATAATTAAACGTATTGGCAACGTTTACTTGGCTTCATGCCAAAATACATTCACTGGGATTTTCCCCGTTTTGCTTTGCTGACGACTGGCAGCAAGATTCGTTTTGCTTTGCTGACGACTGGCAGCAAGATTGGCGAAAAAGCGGAAGTGAAGACGCAACACGTGCACTAAGTAATGCGCAGCCCATTGTGATTGGTCGAGAGGCGGAGTTAATCGATCCAGGCGGTGAGTGAAAAGGCAACGTCTACGTTCAGTAGTCATCATTCGGTAGCAGCCGTTACGCGACGAGTGGCTGGCTGGCTGGCCAGTCATTTTAATATCAGACATCCCCCCTGCAGTAGTTGCTGGTATACTAGGTTGAATTCAATATTATTACGCCAGCCGTGGTGAGGAAAGAGAAGGAACATTCGGTTATTGCCGTCCCTGTATACTGGTGTGGGCGTAGAAAAACCGTGGAGGCAGTCTCGGCCAGTGGATCGAACGAGGCCTTTTCCGACTTCTCCCCTGCTCTCTCTCGCATCCCATCGTGGAAAACGGACGGCTGTGCTTTGGCCATTCCATTCCATTTCGTATAGTCAACACGAAAACGTAGATTTTCGTCGGCGTCCGTCTCTCCTCGGGGTTCACCTGCGAATTCGGCCTTATTTTTATTGGAATATTGTATATTTTCCCCGGCAGATTTTATTGGAGAAAAAACTTTATTTTATAAATCGAGATTTGGGGATATTATTTTCCTGATCATGGTCGCATCGTCGGAACATCATAATTACGGACCTAGTCGAATTCCGTCGACGGACGCTTCTTCCACCGCTCCTCCTCCGTATCAAGATGAAATGTGCGAGAAATTAATTCAATTATCGTTCGCTAAAATTGTGAATAGTAAATCGGAACGAGGCGGTGCACGATTGCACAAGAATTTACTCATACTTCATTTATTGCAAAAAGCTCGATCCGAACAAAGGAACCGGTATGTACTCTTGGGAAAATTTGCATGATTTTTTGAGAGGAATATGTACTTCCTCATTCTTTCTGAAATTTTTTATGAAGCATATGAATAGTAGGTTTTTGATAGGATGAGCATTTGATGATTAGGGAAAAATTTCATAAAGCATAGGGAGCATTTTTGAATAGCGTTTTTATTCTGCCATTTTGACGTATCTCGTCATTTTGCCCTGGCAGTAGAGTTTTCATATTGGCAAAAGTACTTTTCGGCCGCTTCCCTTCCCTTGTGCCGCGTGCGTGCGTATATTTTTGCGGCTTGTCACATGTTTCTACGAGTTTAGTCCAAGTTGAGCAAACACTGGCCCGTTTTCAATATTACTTTTCCTATACTCGCCCAAGTAAAATACCGGAGCTGGCGTAGAGAAAATACTGTCCCCCCCCCGTTTTGCTGCGTAGTTGTGTAACGATTTTTCATGTACTGTGAGAAATTGAGTGTAGGCGATGACGAAATTTTTCTTAGCATCGTGAGTTCGTATATCCAAAACCGCAAGAAAATATTCGCCGTAGAATTGATATAAAACCCTGTCCCTTCTTTTTGACGTGCGGTTTTCTCGAAACGAGTTTTTCCTGGCTTGGCCTTTGGTCGATTCGATGCGGGTGGGGTCGTTTCGGATTTTACAAATTTTGCATACTACGCCTTGCTCCGCATTTTCGTCAGGAAAAGGGTGAGGGAGGGATGGTAGTGGATAAAATGAAGACTGCACGTGAATGCATGTCTTGTATTATGGAAACCTGTTTTCTCGATTCTCAAAATTACACGCCGTATTTCGTTCAGCTCCAATTCACCGCTTTCCTTTTCCATTTATGGCTATATCTGCCTTCCTTGCGATTTCCGAAGAATGGAAAAGCGTAGTATAAAATGGAGAAATGGCTACGTGCATCGTTTGCACGTGCATATATGTGTCTGAGCTGAGGAAAAATCGAGACACGCGTTTGAAACGCGTCCCCCATCTTTCACCATGGATTGGGATAGGATATGTTTACCAAAACAAGGCCCCCCATGCCTTATTTGCGTATTGGCTAGAAAAATATAAAATGCGTAATACGAGCAAGGCTAGTGTTGTTTATGCCAAGTGAGAGGGATGATGCTGGCTGATAGGGGAGGACTTGTTTTCATTATAAGACGCAATGTAAATATGAGCAATCTACACAGCATATTTTGAATTATTGAAAGTACCACGTTATAATCCTTTTTTTCAGATTGTTAAACGGATCAACGCCCATGGACACGTTCAATGGCAATGAATATCAACGACTTCCTTCGCCGAGCATGGACGCATCATCGAACGGTATGAATTGCTACTCGGATTCTTCCACGGTCGTCGTGGGAAATGAACAAATGCAAACGGACGAGCAGTCGGACGAGGGCGAGGACGAAGAAGACGAGGAGGACGAGGAAGACGAGGAAACCGAAGAGAACATTGAAATCGATGAAGCACACCCGCCGGGTCGTCAACAAGAAGAGGCGCGTTTAAAATGGTCATGTTTATCAACATCAGCCGCCGGCACGTCTCCCGAGTCTGGTTTCGATGGCAACTATTCAACTCCTCAACGATCATCATCTATCGCTTCGATGACGACGGCGTACGGAGAACAACGAATGATGAACGACGTCAATCAATCGTCCATCCAATCCTTGGAATTACAACAACGTACCGCCCACGTGAATTCGGAGATTACGTACGGAAAGGATAATGAGCAGCAAAACGACCGTGGTTTACGTCATCAGCCCAATAATCCTCATTCACGTCAACGACGTCGTCGACGTTCGGCATCGGCTCGAATGAGTAGAAACGACCGTCTCAATCGAAACAACTCCACGTCTTCATCGTCGTCGTCTTCTTCGGAAGATTCCGACGAATCGTTGTCTTCGGAGGAAAACGCACCCGCATCAACCGTATTGGATATGGAGAACGGCGAATCGAAACGATCGCGCGACTGTTTGAAACGGAAATTGGACGATTCGTACGAAATGCCTACTACGCCCGTTTATCAACATACGACGACGCCCGTGGATTGTGTGAATTGCGATTGGTATTCGTCGCCGAAAGTGGCTTGTTTGGTGCAATCGAATAATCATGCGGTCGATGCGTCGACGTTCCAATATCAACAGCAACAAAATTTGAACGGCCTCATTTCCGTATTACAATCGGCCGCGTTGACGTCGTCGTCGGACGAACCGGCCAATCTCGAATCGAACGATCGACGCGACGAAGATGGATCGCAATTGGCCGAGTTGGCCGTCAGGATTTACGATCCGGAAAGCGATGGATCCATGCCGTTGACGCGTAGTTTATCCTGCCCGGGATTAATGGAATTAGCGTGTCAATCTTGAATTCCCCCCAGCACCACCAATTCGAGGATGATCCCAAAAATGGAACTGTGCAGGATAAAATTATTGGCAATTCCTTAATGTACCTGTTTCAGCTTTTTCATACATGCATTTTTTTCTCGCTGGTACTATTTTCGCATTATTTATGTTTGATCAAAAGGTTTGATGTCATATTTTATGTACTTTTGACAAATCTCGCAAGAAATTATGTGACTGAAAAAAATTACGCCTGATTTCATTCGCATTGGCTAAGAAGCCGGTTTCGTTCGAAATCCTGAATGCAAATTTGCGTCATCAAATGCAAAGAAAAGCTTTGACGCGGAGAGCTTTTTTCAGAAAAATCAATATTAGCATATGCTAGGACTGGAAATGAATGCACGGTTTCACCGTATGTCAATATAAAATATACAAGCGTAGATTTCAGATCACAGATCTTCGCGATCACTGGCCACGACCGGCCGATTCTGAATGCGTGAACGGTCGTATCGATAGCAACGTTCCGAATACGAAATGCTGAACGATCGGGAATTTGGAGAGTACCTGAAAATAAGCTTCTTTTAGCGACCAAATTTGGTGGGCATAACTGCCGTGCTTCTCCCTGTGAAGCGCGTGTATGTGCAAGTGGGGGGTTGACCCCCTAGGCCGAAAAATTTTACATAAAAATGCATGTCTGACCCCCCTCCCTACACCCAAAATTCAGGAAAGTTGCGCAATTATTTGAATTTTTGACGAAAATTGCGCAATTTGAACCAAATTTTTGAAAAATTTGGGCGGGAAATTCAAATTTTCCACCCCTCACCGACCTTGCACATCCCTGTGTAGGCAGGGCTTGCTCACCTCTTTCTCGTACATCTTCATCATGCCGCTATTGATTTTCGACCACGACGGTACGCCGCTAATATTGAACAGCTGATTCGAATGTTCGAAAAACGGCCCGGTTTTCACCTGAAATGAAAAAATGATGCATTGCCAGCTTGCACAAGCATTAATTTTGCAATCCAAACTTAGAACCAGACTTACCTGATTTATAAATTTGATACATCCCATGAACATGTACTCGTCCGAACACCGATCGACCACGGTTTCTTTCAGGAACGACGACGGATCGAGTTGTGGATTATCTAAAATAAGTTGATTCGAATTCACGCTTGCAAATGTACCGATCATCACGTACCTATCAGTTGGGCGCTTCCCCAAAGGAACGGTACGAATTGGTAATCGTCCAAACTCCATACGCCGTGACTTCCGGCCGGTTCCATCCGATAGGTCAATTGCAATCGTCGACAAAATTCGAGATATCTGAAAATAGCCACAATATATCGACTGGCCTGACTAGCCAAATATTGCAAATGCTTACTTCTCGAAAACTCGATTCACTAAAGCCACCGAATCCGATTCCAACAGGAATCCGATTTTCGTCAGGCAAAATAAGAACATCAAGAAGGAAGCTTCGTGGCCTGAAAATTTAAGCGGGATTTCAAAAAGAGATCAATAAATTCAAATTTTACCCGTTCCGTAATCGATTCGCGTGGCATTTCCGAATCCATCCAATAAATACGGTTTCAATTCGACGATCGCTGGTTTCAGATTATCCGATAATAATCCGTTCAATAACGATTCGGATTCCTGAAAGGGGATTTCGTAAAATCCAACGAAAAACATACAGAAAATCAGGGTTTACCTCCGTTAATCTTTTATGCCAATCTCGATAGGATTTATTCCCGTATCTCGCCTGTTGTTCTACGGGCGGAATTTCGTCGATCCATTTCCCCAGCGTATCCAGAAGATCCAGCAGTTTTTTGATCGCCTACAAATATCGATTGTTGTAAAAAATACGGCAAAAATCATGGAATAATTCTTACTTCCGATTCACGGCAATCGTCGGCCATACTTTTTCCTTTCACCGCCGAATTCATGGACGTCAGGAAACCGACGTAATCGTGATACGCCTGAAATATGAAGAATTTTAGGCGATTTTTTTGATAAATCTGAATTTGTATTGACAAAATCCGCAATATCCAGCTAAAGGATTAAAGAGCAAAATCTTACCTCAGATTGAAGCCATTTCCTCATATCATTCATGGTAAGAATTTCTCGTTTCGGGACCGTGAAATTTCCTGAATCCATCGTTCTGAAAACTGAATTCGTAAATATCGATTTTTTAAAAACTGATTAGAAATCTCACCTCCGAAATTCCTGGCCGATATTCGTTCGATTATACCTGAAATCAAATATTCTGCATCTTCTCATGAATTTTTCTCGCGATATCCGCGGATAAATCCCAGAAATCCCCGCCTGAATTATTCTCGATTTTGCCAGATTAATTTGCGATATAACGCAAAAAATACGTGGCCAATGAAATTATCTAATTTTAGAGAGATTTATCTACACTAAATCCTGATCAAAATCACCGATCAAATCGGATGAAATCGCGATAAAATTTCATGTTTACAAAATTCTGCTGGGTCCGCCGGATTTCTACACGGCTAACGAATAATAGGTTTTCCAAGCATGAGTGTGCTCGGCTAACCAAAATACGTCATCGTTCGAAGTGTACATTCTACACGCACGCTGGCTCGAAGCCAACCGATATTTTTGGGTGGAAAAATATCGAATTTTATTCAAAATTTTCGACGTATTTCAAGAAAGTAAGTTTATCCTGGATACAGCGTGTCATAATTACCGGGAACAAGTCATTTTTTTGATGAGTTTAAAGCCAGAAATGGGGTTTTGACATTTGCGAAAATTCTTGAAATTTTCCGGCGAAAATTTCTTACATTTTCTGATGAAAAATCAATTCTAATCAACGAGACTTATTTCAGAAATGTCTTCCGAAGCCAGCGACGAAGAAGAAATGGACGAATCTAATTATATTCTCGATTCGAATGGGAAAATCATCGGTTCTCGATTGGACGACGATTCAACGAATCCGGCCATATTGGCCAATCCATCCGAATTGGTCAATCATCCGCATCAATGTCGGATTTGTTTTAAAGTATTCGTATCAACGAAAGGATTAGTTCAACATTCGATTATTCATACGGACCGTAAACCGTAAGTTCGTTTTATTTTGCGTGGATTAATTTTTTTTTTAAATCCCGGTTTCAGGTTCGTTTGCGAAACATGCGGAAAGGCGTTTCGATTCAAATCGAATTTATTCGAACATCGGAGCGTTCATTCTGGCGAACAACCGTAAGTGCAGATTTTTTTAATCTCATTTTGGGATTACCTTCTGAAAAACCCGAGCGGCCCTTGATTTTTGGACATTCCCTGATCGATTTATCGATTATTGAAGTGATCAGAATCTGCATACCCATGGGCGGATACCAGAGCGGATGTTCAAAGGTTAATTATCCTTCTCATTTCAGATACGTCTGCCCGTTTTGCGGAAAAGCTTGTCGATTGAAAGGCAATTTGAAGAAGCATCTCAAAACGCACGTGAAAGAGCCCAACGAAATCGAACAAGCCTATGACGCGGTCACGAGCGCTCACGCGTCGGCAGCCGCGGCGAATACGACCGACGGATCGGGAATGGATTACGCGGAAGAATCGTACGACGATTACGAATCCGGAGCTCCGGACGTCGGCGGCATTGGATCACCGGCGCGTCCAAAACGAAAAACGGCGCCTCCCAAACGTATCAACAAAGCGGCGGCTTTATTATTGAACAAATTGATGAAAGACGAGAATAATCAGCCTTTAAGCCAGGTAAGATCCGAGTCTAATCTCGGAATTGTGAATACATTGATCTCTATTTCAGGGTGCTCGAAGTTTTCCGCCGCTCCGAGACATGCGCGATCCGGATTACGCATTGGACGATTTCATTCGAGCCGCCAGGGCGATACCGTTCGAGAAATACGATTGCCATTCGTGTCAATTATCGTTCACGTGCCGATTCGATATGGAAACGCATTGCGAGAATGTGCACGATTTGAATCGTCGTTTTGTCAACGCCAAAGATCGCGGGAAATCGACCAAACCGTTTCATTGGTGCGAGATATGTTTGAAAGATTTCGGCGATCAGAAATCGTACGATCAACATTTCTTCTTTCATCGACGAATTCGCGCGTTGATCAATAAAGGCGAATTGCACGTCACCGAACCTCAAGTCAGTTATTGATCGGATATTTTCATTTTTGCCTAGTTATTCATCTGATATTTTAGCTCGTTATATATATTCGCACATATTTAGTGTATTATGAATGTACTCGATATTAAAATTGGTTCAAAAGTATGAGTCGTGAAAAAATCGATATCTGATCATTTAGCACTGGGCGAATTGGCCATATCACTCGCCTTCTTATTTTCGGTTTTCTTCTTCGCGTTCTCTTTCGCCTGAAACGAACGAGAAGTCAGCATGGACAAGGCAATATTGCGCAATCTTACTTCTTTGATCAGGGAAACCAATTTCCCTTCTTCCGCCAAGATCTTCAATAATTCCACGATGAACGGGATATAATTGTGCTTGCGACGGATATTCTCAGCCTGAAATCTGGGATTTGTTGATTCGCGATCACAAATCAGCGATCATTACTTACGTGATATCGAGCCGCCTTTTGTTCTTCATCCGAAATCAACGTTTGCAATTTGAAGATCTCCTCGGCCACCGCTTCGTCCACTTCGCCAGCCTGCAAACGAGGGGTATAATTGCGCAATCCAATTGCGCAATCCAGGCAATACTTACGCTTAACGCGTTCAGCAAATTCTGATACTTCAATTTCTTATCTTGGATCACGGCCATGAGATTGAATCGAATCTCGCCAGCGCTATACCTGAAAATGCGCTACTTCTAATCTCGCTCGATCCAAGATTATCGAAATCGGCTTACTTTTGAATTCTTTGCTCCACAGCAGGCCGAGCGACGTCTAGCCAATCCGATTCGATTTTGCCCAAATCGATCGGACCTTCTCGTAAACCGTCCAATTCGTAGACGCGACCTTTGTACGGTACGTAGCAGATGAAATGGAACGCGTCCTCTTTCTCTTTCGTCGGTATTTCCACTTCGAATAAATGATGCCGAGAAAAGCTATTGTGCACTTTCCGAATTTGCTCCGCATTGCTCAGGCATAAGCCTTTGGTCTGAAAAAGGACGAGTCTTATCTCAATGAAGCAAACAAAAATCCCGCGTTCTTACCATTGGATCGAATCCGGACGTAAATTGCTTGAATTCTTGAAGCATCGGACCCAAATCCACGTCCTCTTGATCGAGATTCATCAACAAATTGATCAACGCTTGCGATGCGCATGCGTTTTGGATCACCTGCAAAATGGAGACGTTGCAGATGATCTTGCATCCAAATCAACTGAATTCTTACTTGTTGTGCGAAGAACATTTCGTCCAATCTCGAATCAGCCACAACGCTTCCGCTCGGTTCTTCGCCTGGCATCCATTTGAACAGGAATATCAATCCGTGGACGGGTCTGAAAGAATCCGTGGTCATTTTGCATGCTTCTTGGAATAGAGGCATCAGCTTACCTCAAATCCTCGAAACAGGACGCGTCCAAACTGTATAGCTCCTCCACTTGCAGGCCTTTGCAACCTGAAAAAAAGTTAAATCGATTAGCATGATGATCACTTGCGATCACTTGGCAGCATGCCAAGTGTTGGATCATCCCATGATCCAAATCAGATCAAAATTCCACTTACCAAATTCTCCAATCAATTCCGTAAATACGCCTGGATCACTTTCGATCAAGCACCAATTGCCCGTATCACCAGCCATCCCGATCGATCACCTGAAAAGGCGGCATTCATACCAATCCAGCATACATTCAAAATCAAGATATACGCGTTGAAACGCATTCAGCATCATCCAGACTGGATTTGAAATCGATTATTTACATTGGTCAAACGCAAATCAAAGATCAATCATAGAAAATACTAAAACGTACATTTCACAGTCCAAGCCAATCTTATCAATCATCTTCTATCCTCTGCTCCATTGGAGACATCGTCGATCAGCTCACCTTCTTCTCGTACTTGTTCCTTCTCCAATTCCCCATCTTCCTTGTCCGAACTTTTCGATCTCGTACCATCATTGGAATCAGGACGAGGCGACATTCGTTGTGGTAATTCTTTCTCGTAATCCGACTTCTCTGGTTCAGGCGATTTGGACGGCGTTCCGGATTGTGATTTCGATCTTTCATTCTTCCTTTCCTTGGAACGCGATTTCTTGCGATCATGACGACTTCTGTGGCTTCTATGCCGGTGTCGGTGATGGCGATGCTTGTGTTTCTTGTGTCCGTGTTTGCTGCCGCTTCGGTGACGCCTCTTGGATTCTCGCGGTGATTTTGAACGAGATCGCGCATCTTTCCTGCTCGAATGACGATCCATATCGGTCCGTTTGGAACTTCCTGGCGATTTCGAACGATTGCGGCTATGTCGACGATCGGAACGAGAATGTTTCGACGGTGAACGTGATCGCCGCTTCGATCGTGACCGTGAACGTCTGAAACAAGAGATTATCATTATATCAGTTATGAAATACCACGAAATTACTCACGCACTTTGGAGGTCCCATACGTTCAACGCTTCTCTCTCGTCCACGACCATCGTATCGCCTTGGTGGCGGTGACCGTCTCGGCGATCGCCTCGTCTCTTTTCTTGGCCTGAAACGAGATCATTCAGCTTATTAGCAATGTAAAAAAGATCACTTACGGTTCAGGTCCCGGCATCTGCTGTTCCTCTTCTTGATAATCATTGGCCTTCTTGGCTTCCTCGAATTTGTGCATATTGTAATCGCGAAGTTTCTGATCGATGTCTTTCTGAAATAGAATTTCTTTGTATCGCAAGGGAATCAAGCAGCTATCAGGAATCAGCTTACCTGAACAGGAACCGGAATACGAGGGAATAACGTTCCGTACCAATCCAATTTCGTCAAGAATAATTTGACCAATTGACCCATCTGCATGGTATCACCGCCGCCAGCTTTCGGATCGATTTCCTTCAATAAAAAACGTCTATAACATGCGGAATTCCTCAAAAAAATCATTCGTCTCACCTCTTCATCGTCGAAATACGGTTCGTACCATTCCCAGAACGTTTCGGGCGGTTGACAAAATCGAACGTACATAAAACCCAAAGCGCGAATATACGGAGAGTCCGTATGATTAATCATTCCGACCAATTGCTTACGAGTTAACTTCAGCGTGAATAATTTGTATAAAATGCAAAACGGCGTACTAACGACGCCGCCTGCTCCCACGCCACGAACCTGAAAATAAAAAACGGGAATTAGCCATAAAGAAAATGAAGGAATAATTATGCGTAAATAGCAAAATCCAGAGTTTCTTACTCTTTATTCACTTACCCCGCCGCACATGCCGGTTTGTCCGGCCGTTTTATGAGTTCCTCTTTCCCAAGGTTCCAAATGGCTGACCTAAAAGAAATGATGATTTCGCATTTTCCAATCATAAATATGAAAAACATGTCACTTACGCTGTAATAAATCTCGTCGATAACTTCGAGGCAAGTTTTCAACGTGGATAATTTATTTTTGAAATACGGGGATAGACGGATATTCTCCAAAACCAAATGGTTCAAATTCATGGTTTCCGAACTTCTCCATATTGGCAACGTATTATTTTGTTTATTCACGCGTTGAATAGTCGGCGTTGACCAATGAGTCGGTTCGTTTTGATATTCGTCGCTTTCGCCATTATTCGATGCCATTTTTTCCATAGAAAATTCAATGGAAACTGAGGAAATTCTCGAAATTACCAAATTTGGGCATTATACTTTCTCTAGGCCGTAATTGGTTTGGTCGCCCTAAGAGAATACTTCCACGCCCAAAACAGGCCTCCCAAAACGAATTGTTCGTTTTGCCCAAAACAGATGATTTGGATTATCCATCAGGATTATCCATGATTACCCCTCTTAGGCTTAGGTCCGAAGGCCGCCAGCTTAGGCACGCGGATTACTTTGTTTCCAGAATGACTGCTCCGGCTTAGGATGACCGCGTCTGGCTTAGGTGATATTTGGGCATTTTGCCATTCGCTTTTGTTTTGGGCCTGGTTGTGAATTTTTTGGGAGCACTTTAATTCGCAGCCCTTTTTGTATACACGAGGTGCAACATGCGGCTGCGTAAAGTTGAGATTCAATTTGATGAAAAACTTCGATGCTTTTACGAGCGTGAATGCTCAAAAGTTTTGATAGCTTTGAATGAAAAAACTTTTGCTTTGATGATTATTCCAAGAAAGTTCTTCCTTAATTAGGAATTCATTATCACCTTAATTAGTCAGAACATGAACCTCAGCAAAAATTGATATAAGCGGTCGATGTGCGGTCATGAATTTCTCGATTTCTGGAAAAAAGAAAAACGGAAGTTTGGAAATTCGAAATTCTCCTTCCGTTTTCCAAAATCGAATTCCAGTAATTTTGGTGTTATTAAAAGTGAAATTCCAGTATTCAGTTATTCGAGAATGCGTTATAAGTTCGATTATTTTAAACCCGTACGGATAATTACGATATTCGGTATTTTGATATTATTGGAATTGGGAAATTGTCATATTCCCACGGATGAAGCGAAAATAATTGGTATTCGGATCGATTCCGATTGGAACGAATTGGTCGCTGCGTATGGGTGAGTATTTCATTGAATTTTTAATGACTTCATGGGCTAGAAGTTCAGGCTTACCCTATTCCATTATCGAGCGCAAGCTCTCATTTTGCATTAGTTCGCGTAGGAATATTGATCAAAAGGTCATATGAAAACTATATCATTGTAATTACATATTCGCATGAGCGAGCTATTATAAAGGCCTCATTAGTATGCGTTAATTATGCATTTTGCAGTAGCACAGGCAATTTTATTTCGTTGAATAATAGAGCTGCATCTTCTCTTTTGCGCATGAGAGGCTGGGAAGAAATTGATTTTCCGCTTTCGAGCGGATCGTTACCTCTGGGCGTCATGGTAACGAGGGAGATCCATGTAAGGAGGACTAATACTGGGTATTCTCGCTTAGCATGCTAGGGTTTAACGCATCCGCATATTGATCCTGCGCAAAAGTCAATGAGAGGCGATGCGTTCGCATTTTACTTCCTTCCTGTCAATTGTCTTGACCAAGCAAGATTCCTGCTCCTGATTTAGCAGGGACGGGTATTCGCAAAGAATAATGGCCCCATTTTCAGGGAAAATGGCAACGTTACCGTACTGCCGAATAAAGAAGTGAAAGTTCGTCTATTCGGCTATGGATTCGACGATGCTCGCATACACAGTATTCTCGTCACGACATCTCCGGACGAATGCGATAGCAATTATTACGTCGATCCCGTCATAAGCCGTCACTATGTTAATCCGGGCGGCGACAACGCGTTGGATTTCAAATTCACGTTTCCCGAGGAGAAGACGAATTATTATTTCTGCTTCTCCATGCAAACGGCCAACACGATCGAGGAGACTGTGCATCAAGGGAAGCAGCCGATGCAATACGTCACCACGACGACCAGACCGAAACCACCGCCGGCGGAAGAGAGGCATCACATTATGCCGCTACCGTTGCAAATCGTCATCATTATTCTATTGCTAGTATTGTCCGGCTTATTCAGCGGACTGAATTTGGGACTCATGTCATTGGACAAGACCGAATTGGAGATTATATTGAAAGTGGGCGAGAAACGGGAACGCGCGTTCGCCGAGAAGATTTATCCGATTCGAAAAAGCGGCAATTTCCTATTGTGTACTCTATTATTCGGCAACGTCATCGTGAACAGCGCCATCAGTATTCTATTGGACGACCTAGTGGGAAGCGGTGTGGTGGCTTTATTCGGTGCATCGTTCGGTATCGTGATTTTCGGCGAGATCGTACCTCAATCGGTGTGCAGCCGTTACGGATTAGCCGTGGGTGCGTACACCGTTTGGATCACTCGATTCTTCATGTTCATTACGTCTCCATTATCGTGGCCTATCAGCAAGATATTGGACAAAGTCTTGGGCGAGGAAGTGGGAAACGTCTACAATAAAGAACGCCTATTGGAATTGATTCGAATGTCCAAAGACTGTCAAGGCGATTTACAAGATTGTCAAGAAGTACAAATCGTGACCGGAGCGTTGGAATTGGCCAAGAAACGGGTATGTAATTTTGAATTAGTTCATGATCATAATGGCAACCTCGGTTTTTTAGGTACGCGACGTCATGACGAGCGTTCGTGACGTCTTCATGTTATCGTCGGAAACCATTCTGGATCCGTTGGTGGTCAGCGAGATCGTGAAAAGCGGATACACGCGAATACCCGTTTACGATTCGACGAATCGGAACAATATCGTGGCCGTATTGAACGTGAAAGATTTGGCGTTATTGGATCCGGAAGACAAGATACCGTTGACGACCATCTGCAAATTCTATCAAAGAGCCGTCAAATTCGTCATGGAAGACACGCCGTTGAACGTCATGTTGGAGGAATTCAAGAAAGGTCATTATCATCTGGCCATCGCCCAGCGTATAAATACCGAAGGTGATGGGGATCCAGTTTACGAGGTATGGCATTGAATGTTTTCACAGTTGCGGTATCTAATTCGATGCTCTCGTTTCAGATCGTCGGTTTGATTACGTTGGAAGATATCTTGGAAGAAATTATTCAAGCCGAAATTATGGACGAATTCGATGTGGTCAGAAACAATCGTCGTCGACCGAGGAGGAGGGATACGTTGGCCGCTGCGGTAGCGTCGAAAGACGTGACGAGTTTCTTCTACAATCCGGACGCCGACATCGTGGATATGAGCCCTCAACTACTATTGGCCACGTACCAGTATTTATCGACTACATTCGACGCGTTTCGAGTGGACGTGATCAGCGATCATGTACTGCAACGTCTGATCAAACAGAACGCCATCCGAATTCGACCGCCGGACGCATACGAAGGGCCGAAATGCTTATACGAGAAAGGGAAAGAATGCGATTATTTCATGCTGATATTGGAAGGCCGCGCAACCATCCACGTGGGCGAATCCGAAATGCTATTCGAACCGGGACCGTTCCATTATTTCGGCTACGAAGTTATTCAGAAGATGTTCGTACAAGCGCCGCGATTCAGCATCGTTCAAGAGGACAACGTTCAAATTATCGCCAGTATCGATGGCATGTCGCCGAAACGGTACACGTTCACGCCGGACTTCACGCTGAAAGTCACCCACGATTTGGTTTATTTGAAAATTACGACGTCGTCGTACATGAAAGCGTTCCGAGCGACATTGGTGGAACGCCGCGGATCATTGACGTTCAATCCACAATCGCTGAGTATGTCCGTACTGAACAGTCCGGCGGATGGAAATTGTTTGACGTCTACGTCGACGCCGGACGGTCGGAAAGGATCGACGGATGCGAATCTCCCAACGAAGAGCGTCCGATTTCATAGCGGTTTGGACGCGCGTTCGCCAAAGAACATGAGCCGATCGTCGCCGGTAATCGATCAATCGGATTTGACAAGTACGGGTTCCGGTGATCGGGTATCGCCCAGCGTGGATACGTGAGAGGTAAGGAAGGCTATTCCTTAGGGCAGGGTTGGCATATTGGTTTTTTTAACTGAGAAGTAGGATTTTATATAGCAGAGCATGAGTACTGTTGCCCTGAACAGTTTTTTCTGTCTCCTTTTTTGTATTCTCGAGTCTTCCCCATGAGCAGTGTTAGCAAGCTGAGCTTGCATTCCTAAATTTCTATTTTTTTGACTGTATTCTGGTGCTTCGAGACTAGTCAGCATATTTTTTACAGTAGGCACCCTGTATTTCCGTATTCAGTCAGAATATTAGCATTCATAATTTTCCGTTTTCGAATCACAAGCATGCGCATGTAGCTTCTAATTTCCAATCTTTAACTTTTGCAATTTGGCTAATCGAGCTTATGTCATTATCCGCTGCATTATCTAATTAGGATGCGATCATTTGAATAATTTAAGTTACTGAAATAATTGTATATTCGCTTATGAGAGTGCTATGCAAAATCAGGATGAGATTTGTTAGATGATTTTTTTGTACATGTTTTTATTCTGTGATACTCGCATTATTCCTAGGATTTCTTTGTTTGTTTTTTTGGGCTGTGTTTTCAAATTTGAGATTAGCAGCTGCCATGGTATTACATTGCGCAATTCCAAAGTAAAATCTTGGCATGAAATGTACTGGTTTTTGAATGATCATTTTTGAAGGCGATATTATGCGCTTTTGAATTCTTTTAAATGATTTCGTGTTGAATAATGTGAAGTAAATGCAATCTTTTCAGGCGGATCATAAATTCGGATGGCGGATTACGATTGGGATCGATGTCCGGACGACGCGTTGTTGCGTATTTTCCATTACGTTCCGTTATTGGATCGAATACAATTGGAATTGGTGTGTAAACGGTGGAAGACGTTATTGCGAGAATCGTGGACGGACGTCAGTTCGTTGGTCGTTTGGCGGAACGAGATTTACGAGGATGATTGCGATGATGATCCGATGTATATATCGAACGGTGGTACAGGTAAGTTCTGATCGCGACGCTGACCAATGGGGTCAGCGTCCGATATCGACCACGGTCACCATTCGATTCCTCATTTTTCAGGTACCATTCAATGCTTATTGAAAAAGGCGGGTGGAAATTTGCGATCGTTACGATTCGTGGATACGTCGCTCGTGGACGACGTAGTGGTCAACACCATTGCGCAATCGTGTCGAAATTTGGAAGAATTGGAATTGCATAAAGTCTTATTCCCGGAAGAAGCCACCCAAGACAGCGTGCCGATCGTGGAAAGCCTATTAACGTTACCTCGACTCTCGACGGTGGCGTGGAATCAGAATTTGGGCTACGACGATGCCAATCAACAGCAGCAAATTCGACGCGTCAACGCCGGCGTATATTTAACCTCGTTTCCGCCCATGAACGGAGCCGACGCGTTCACCGTCATGCGCGGATTACGTCGCGTTCATTTGGAGGATTGTCCGCTCTTATGGGGTAAGCGATATTTATTTCGAAATTTCAAAAGCGAAATTCGCTAAAACGAACCTCACTTTTCAGGCAATTTCGTATTCGTGTGCGTGCAATTGGGACCGACGTTGGAGGAATTCTGCTACAAAATATGGGATCACTTCTTGGTACCGTTGCGATGTACGTTGATGCGAGGCCTGCAACATTTGACCAATTTGCGACAATTGAACATCGGCGGTGAGAGGAAGAAATTTCGACCGATGGGCGGTTTGGTGGACGACGAATTCGCCATTTTCATCGCCTGCACGATGCCGCGTTTGGAACGCGTCTCGATGAAAGCGGCCGATCGATTGACGTCGAAAGGCGTGAAAGCGTTGATCCAGAATCTACCGCGGCTCCAATATTTGAATTTGAATCAATGCGATTCCGTCAATAATTCCACATTGGAATCGGCGTGCGAAACGCGAGCGAAGAACGGCCGATATTTGACCGTGTACGCCGCCGAGACGGATGTGAAATTGGAGAAGCTGAATATGAAGAACGATCACGTCACCGTATTGACCAATCCTCGATTCATCGACGAATCCGTTTTCTACGGAGAAAACGTGGTACCCGAAGATTAAGACTGTGATCGGGGTCAGGTTTGGATTTATTTTGTAGTTAATACTGGTCAGCATGAGGACCAGGTCACTTTTTGAAATTTTAAACACATTTACATGTCTAGGCATTGGTTATTTGTGATTATTTGATGTCAGCACAAAATCGATCACGATTTTCATTTCTGTGATATGTATTTGCGCATAGTCGTTGGATTATTTTCATTTTACGATATTCCTTCATTGTACATCGGTTCAATGTTAATACAGTACACGTCGTAATCAATGAATCATACAGTACGCCTCAAATTTTCACCAGGCTAACATCGATACGCCTCAATGCATTCTTACGAAATTCTCAATTTCATCTAACATCGAAATCTTACGATCGATACAAAAAAAAACGTGCTAAGGCATCGTCTACTGAAGCGAAATTCAAAAAATGTCAATGTTGAAATATTCGGGATTATGAACATGGGAATAATGAATCGAATACAAAAAATATGAAAAATGTAAACAGTCGCATACCACGCAGGGGAAAAGCACGAACATGAATTTGATCCTTACATTATGGATTGCTAATCAAACGTCCACACAAAAATGCGACATTTATCGCCACAAAAAATGGGGGTGCGTCAAAAATCTCTAAACACCGTTTCAGAAGGAAGGCTAGAGACAGAAAATCTAAGGACAACGTTTGGCAGATCCAAAAAAATCACCTGTCATAATCGATGACGGCTACAGCAGCATGCTTATTTTAGGCTAATTTTATCTAACAATGAATGAATTCTCACAATTTTGGAAACATGACGATACTCACCTTTCAATTTCCAATGCACCCACCATTCTTCCGGGAATTCGGTTCCTAATCGTCGTTGGGCGGTGGAGGCGGCATGTACGGATGACTCGGAAGCGGCAGGTACCGTGAGGCGTTGGCCGAAGGATGATGCGAATCCTTCTGACTGGTCGGACTGTAACGACCACCGCTACTGCTGCTCCGATGTCGACTGAATGCGTGACGATTTCCACCGCTGCTGCTGTTGTTGGTGTTGGTCGAGGCCATTCTCGGTTGCTGATGATTCATTCCTCCGCCGTTCATCATACTGGTGCACGAAGACGACTGTCCGTGATGATTATGATAATGGCGACCGTACGACGACGCTAATCCGGTTCCTGAGGCGCCGCCGTGATCGTGCAATTCCATATCCACCGTTCCGTTCGAGATCAACTTCGACGGAAATCCGGAATCATCGCTGGCGCGGTGTAGATAATGATTGGAAGGCGACGATCCGTGCTGCTTGTGAGCCATGTATTCATGATACGATCCCGTGATCTTCTCCGATTGGAAACGTACGAGGCACAGCGTGGAGCGAATTTCCGCCGTTATATTGCCCTTGTAGCCACCTTTCCGCATCAACGAGTCGATGGTTTGGATTTGATTCCATCCTGAAAGATTATTAATCTGGATTTAGCACCCAATCATTGCCAAATCCAAATCCATGCGTACCTTGTTCAACAGCCACTTCTGGGAGGTAGGTTGCAGCCTTCTTCGATCCTTTCTCCGTATTGAATTCGATCCGGATTCCATGCACACCGATCTGAAATAAAAGTCCACGGTTAAGCTTGAGCTGAAATCAGCCTAATTATCCCACTTACTTCCCAATCCAAATAATGCTCGGCCACTTCGAAATCCATGAGCAGGGAAACGGAACAATGCAGACGAGCGAATTCGTCCGTACAAATCGGGTCGAAACGGCTGTCTTTGCAAGCACTGAAATAAGAAATCATTGTCAACACAACAAATCACACTAATCATATAAACAACTGCTTACCTCGTGATAGCATATTCCCTGAGTCCTTGATGAAGGCTTGTCGAATTGAATGTACCGATGCAACCGCGTAGTTTCTTGTCTTTGCCCAATTTCCAGGTGACGAATAATGGACTGAAAAAAGAACGTATATAATTAGAAAGAAAACTAGATGTTTTCAGAGGATGAAAAAGGGGGGCATTCATCAAAATGCTGAACACGCACAGGCGGGTGTACCCGACACATATTTTCTCGGCATGTATGCCAAGCCTGGATTCTCGTTTTTCCAAGAGGCCAGTAGTACTTGGAACGAAGTATCCAGTGCATTCACGCGAGCAAATTTCTTGCTTCGATGGACACGAATAAAACATGCGCCACGCTCTGCATGAAGAAAGATGGTCCCAGAGATTATCCTCATCAACCTAGCAAAGATTTTATTGCTCTACAAGCTATCTACGCAACTAAGCATGCTGCCCTTAAAGTCCTAATTTCAAGCTTCCAAGATCCAACTGGGCATATGCCAGTATCGATCAGTTTTTCAAGACTTTCTCCAACCAGCTGCAAGGATGTAATCGATCAGAAGCTTGAGAAGAAGAAGCCGCTCAAGCCAGGCATTCGCCGATCAGCTGATACACGCCAATCGAGTTTAAAGCCAAATTGCTGAGACGTCGAGAAGTATTACCAACCTCTTTAGCCAGCCCCCCCCCCATCGGCTGGCTCGTACAGCTAGCTTCCTTCATATTCGCGAGTCGCATCTAGCAAGCCCCCTGCCGACTGCCATTTTACACACACATCCATCTCCAATGCAAAAGCTGACGCTCTAGCCGAGCATAAAATGCGGTATTTCTCACATGAGGCCTTTCAAAGGCGAATATCCTTGAGCGTAGCGAGAAGAAAATTTGCTTTTCATCATACAACCGCGTGTTCGCATGACAAAGCAATCCAAAACGCCAAACATATCCTACGCGCGTCTCTCTCTCTGCACCCATCTACTCCATACTATACAATCTGCCAAGACCCCCACCCAGTCAGAAAACATATGCATCATCCGGCTTTAATAGCAGTGCCAGAATCACATGCTAAACTAAAACACCATGGGTACAGGATTTCTAAACCCACGATTCGATTATCAGATTGTACCCGACGCAGGATGACCTACATGTGCTGCAAAACGGACGGATGCAGCAGAGTAAAGCTCAACACCTGTGCAAAACAGGTGAATAAACCATCGCCAGCATTGCATCCGCTGCCAACATGAAGATATTTTCGCCAAAAAACTTCAACTTCAGCAGAAACATGCTCGGGTGCAAAAGTCACTTCCTACGCCTCCGATGAAAAACATCGCAATGCAGGAGAGGACCCAGGAAAACTCTAGTTAATAAACATAAATTCAACGGTACTTACAAATGATCGTTTGTGAATTTCGGCGTCTTTGGCGGATCGGTGTTTTGCAAATAGCTGTACAGGACGTCGAAGCAATAAATGACCATATCCATATTGACCACGCGTTGTTGACGAGCGCCGTTGACCATTTGTTTATCAGTCACCGAGGTAATAATCATACTGGCGCTCATGGAATTACCAGCGCAGATTCCATTGGAACGCGAGGCGGAACCGCCGGGTAAACCGTTCGACATTCCACCGGTACCGGAATGATGATTGTTCGACGTACAATTACCGTACGAATTCATGGAAGACGACGAATTGGGCGCAGTCGTAGACGACGTATTGACAATAGCGTTATTCAATTTCTGCTTCTTCACTCCGCAGCAACTGGTGGCCATGTGATGAATACAACGGATGCAAATGTCGCTGACCGAATGCCTGCCGCTCTTCGTTGCTTCTTCTTCCGCAGCAACCGTCCGATTCCCCTTCTCGTCGACGCCCCAACAAGCGACCACCTCGCGCAACCCAACGCCGACCGGCCGCTTCTTACGATGATTCCACAATAAATCGTAGGCGGCGTACGTTTTGACAAACGGTCGGATTTTAAATCACGTTGATAAAAATAACCGGCGTCTCCTGATCGTACGTCGCCCACAACAAATCTTTCGTCCGTTATACCAATATCCGATGATTTTTCCTGAAAAAAACGGGGCTGTTATCACACGTCAGATCGAAATCAGCTATGCTAAACATAATCTACTGGCTAGCAGCAAAAAGCTAAGCTAAATTCAGCAAAAATGCACGCGTTAGACGCGATATTTTTTTGCAAAACATACGCCAGCAAGTTTTACGTAAAGAAACCAGCTATGTTGAAAATTCTCGAGTTCTCAACTTGGTGGAAAGGCGTTTTCAACTTAAAATTCCACCTTTCTTCGAGAATTCGTCATTCCCCGTGCAAATCCGGGACAAAGGAAAAGAGCATGTGAAATCGTGCCAGCCAGCTGCCAAGATGCAACAAAAGCCCCGTGGACCATTCCAAATTGATGTAAGTGCATAACCGGGAAATTCAAATGGAAGTACCGCCCCTATGGCTACAGTATGCCAAACAAGAATATCGATTTTGTGATTGGATAATTGCACAAATTTTACATGGCCATAAGATATTCGTACATTCAATGACATTGGATACATGTGCATGTCACGAATGAACCCAAAACTGGATAATAATACCACCCATCCCACAAGATATCACAGCATTGGTGATCCCCCTCAACATTCCCAATCTCAATCCTTTTTCAACGAGAAATATAAAACGCCATTACGCCTTTCTTGTTCCGGCTTCAAACGTTTCAGAATATCCGCCAACTTCTGAACGATTTCCTGCTTCGGCATACCCTCGCATCGCTTCTTGAATTTCGATACCAAATCTGTAGTCGACAATGGACGACGTTGCAAATAACGACGAACTTCTTCTTCCATCGTAGCCGGCTTTTCAGATTTTGGTTTGGATTCCCTGAAAATGCCATTATTGTAATGTTGCACGGTTGCAGGATTTGGTGCAAACACCAGAAGCTCCAAAATGCTCACCTGTCTGATTTATGCTTCTTGGGAGCCGGCTGATCCGTAGCGTCAGTTCCAGTTGCCAATTTCCTCTTGGATGATTCGGGTGCACTCGTGGATGCAGCAGATGCTCCTGCAGCTGGCGGTGTTGGAGATGCTTCCGTCTTTTGCTTCTGAAACGTGGAATGATACTGTTAGTCAAAGAAACAAATGCAGGAATAAAGCATTACCTGCATTATGAATAATGCCGACTTGATATCTTCTTTATCCGGATCATCCGAATCCGAACCGCTATCGGATTCTAAAGAAATCATGCTTACTTAGACTGAAAACCTGATCAAATCATAAAACCTTACCTCGTTCTTCGCCGTCTTCGAATCCAGTCGTGGTGACGGTTTCTAATTTCGTAAGATCCGGTTTCTGGTCTTCGTCTTCTTTCTCGCCTTGTTCCAATTCTTCTTCATCCTCGGAAGCGATCAATTGACGCATACCGGCCTCTTCGTCCACGCCGCGATCATTACGAGTTTCTTCTGGTAGTTCATCGTCGGTGTCCGTATCGGTAGATGATATATAATCCAATTCACGGCCTTCTTCATCGCCGTCATCCGAATCCGCGGACGCCATTGGGTCATCATCGTCGAAATTCGCCTTGCGCTTTTTCGCCGGCTTCTTCTTGCCCTGGCCTTTGGGCACACCTTTCGTTGGGCCAACTAAAAATGATCCAGATATAATAATATTCCTTATGAATAATTTCTGTACTCACCAGCTCCAATTTCATCATCCTCGTCATCGCCTTTCTTCTTCTTTCCAGCCGCGCCTTTCTGAAAATGGGAATAATTAGAGATCGTGGTCTAATCACCACATTCCGCTTACCACTCCTTCTTTTGAATCTTCCTCCGCATTTCCAGCTTTAAACATCGACTTCAACGCCCATTGATTGATGACTTTGTGACGCCTGAAATCAAGGAATTTAGGCTAGTATCAGCTAATCGATACTGACTACGCTTACTGTTGAAATTGCTCCTCCGCTTCTTCGGCATCCAACGTTTTGTACCGCGATACGGGCATGAAATTGTACCAATTCGATACGGGGTACGCGTCGAATGCGCCTTCACCGCTTTTGACGAATATCCAATAATCCGCATGTTCCGTAACGCCGCCTTCTTTTTGACCACGGAATTTCCGGTCTTGTTTTCCCGGTAACGTCATAAGCCACGGCTGATCGTCGATTCGATATCGGCGAGAACGAAATCCCAATTTCTTCCTTCGAGCTTCTTCGCGAGCTTGTTTCCCATATTCCGAACCAGCGCCGAATTTCGGATCAGTCTGAGTATCGCCGACGACGATTCTAGCGTTATCCTCTCTGGCCAAACCGATTTGATCCCATTGTTTAACGTCGATGCCCAAATTACTGCTGAATTTTAGAACGGAATATTTCTTCTTTTCCGTTGATACCGGTACTCGAATGACGAATTCTTCCGGGGCTGATGATTGTTGTTGAGACGATGCCGATGCTTGTGAAGCCATTTTATAAAATCACGATTACTTTTGTCGAATTTGGTTATATACAAAATTCCACGAAATTTTTCTGGGAAAA
>JAQIWJ010000097.1:0-35677 GCA_034695185.1 Discolaimus major
CATTCGACTCCCCATGGTCTAATTAGTCTAAATTTCAAATATCACTAAATTCTGATGTCTGGTTATCGAGATATTCTACCACAAAGTGGTGAAGTTACTTTATAGTCACCCTGTATTTTGGGTAAATAGTCGCTTCTTCAGCTGAGGAGATCCTCGAGTCGCCTTTTTTGAGTCGGATCATGATTAGATACCTCGAAATGGCCATATCATGGCTTTGAAGCTTAGGATCGAGAGGAGCCTTGGCATTTCTGCATCACCCGAATGATGCTTTTTTTCTGGACTTTTCAGAGGATTTTTTGGCATAGCTTGGCAGCATCCCGAATGCTGTTTCGGATTTTGTTCCAATGTTCATGCGATTTTGGCATGCATGAACTTCTGGATCATTCTTCGGGAATCTCATCATTTTTTTCGTACATTGCACCTGCCAATGCCCTATAGACAATGCGATTTTCCCTTTTATCACATCGGCCTTGATTACGAGTCGACAGGTGCGTGGATTCCTGGGATTACTTTTCACCCCGTTCGAGATGAGATTTTGAACCGGTGCTTCGTTCCTTCTGAATCGTTTTACGCCTTGAGGGGCCAGCAATTTTTCCCCCGAAAATTATGGATATGAATGATCATTATCCGCCTAAAAATGCTGGACCTAAGGTTCAACGCGTTCTGTCGACTGTGTTTTTTCCGGCTGTGTTGATCACTATCGCTTTCTCTGTCGTCGTAACGAATGTCAAATGGAGCGAGAATTATGACAAGTCTATTATTACAAGGGGGGACCAGCCAGACGAAGATGCATTTTGGCTGTGCTGATGCGGTGTTTTTTCGCCAGTCGTTGGCCTTGGATTTGGAGGGTTGGGTGGGAAATTGAGACGGATTCTATTTTCCTTCTCTTTGATCAGTTCGGCTTTGCATCTCAGCGGAAAAAGGGTGCCGGATGTTGTAATTTTGTACCTCGTTGTTTTTCTTGGCTTGGTTTTTTTGTTGGGGATACTGTAGTTTATTCTTGATTGAGGTCATTTTTGGTATGCAATGAGTTTATGCTGGACGGTGGCCACTGGCCATAGGTCTGTTTTTGACCCCTGCGGGAGTTCATCCGACTTGTCGCATAGGTCAGGCTTACTGTAGTTTGCTAGACTTCAATCGAAGCAGTGATATTTTTAGCTGCCCTTTCATCTTGCTAACATTGAATTTGCCTACATTAGCTTTCGGTTAGACATTCATTGGCACAGTTTTAGCTTGCACTCGTGAGCATAAATTGCCCTTAGATCAGGTTAGGAGTTCGTTTTCATGAGTTTAAATTCGGATGAGGAAATTATGCTAATACGGTGTAGGCTGGGTGAAAAGTGCGAGCTAAATTCGGAGCGTTTTCTTCTTTCTCGTCCCAGACGTAGCATCCGGTGCTGCCGCTGATCGTGTACCAGGTACATATTTGCTCATTATCCGGGTAGTTTTTAATTGGGGTTCAAATTCTGGCTGGCGGATGTAGCTTTTCCAATATATACACCAGTGATTATGATGATTGGATGCGAATTTTTCTATTCTGGATAGGCGTTTGTTTGCGTGCGTAGCTTTCGAGTATCGCCCCGGTTTCCATGTGACAATTTTCGTTTAAATGAGTGGGGGTATATGGTACATGATGTTTTGCACCTGCTGTTGCTGCTGGTTGAGAATATGTATGTCCCCATTTTTTGTCGCCCTCGTCGTCGTAGCTTCGTTAAACGCAGGAAACTGGCATCCGTGTCTCATTAGCTAACGAGATGCGAAGAGAATTTCGCACATGGCCCTATTGTTCCGAGTTGGCCAGTTTGAAAATAAATGATACATTCGTTGGGGATATGGCCAGGCCGCTCCTGCATGTATGATCATTTTTCATCCCCGACCCGAATGCTTACATTGTCCTGAGAACGGACTGAGGGGCAAGGACGGGGAGAGTAATGAGAAATTCGGCCTTTGACCCTTGCGTTTATTAGGTATTCATTCATGAGCTAATCTTTGACCTTCAATAGGGAAAATCTCCTCGCAGGCTTTGTCGAATAATATACGCCCATTAGGCGTAGTCTCATAATTGGCTCGGGCGGCCGGAAAAAAAGTGGTCAAGAAGGGATTGGAGGATTTTGTCCTATTGTCTTCTTCTCGTGTTTGAATGGACCGTTACTAATTAGGCAACTCCCGGAATCAGGCAGCTCGATTCCGACGTTTTTAACGCCTACTCGTGTGTTCATTCATCGAACGTTAATGAATGCGCCATTCTTTGGCGAAATTTCGATGGAGCAGATGGCATCAGTCGGGTTTTTTATGTTCTCGATTTCTCCTGGAAGATTTAGGACTGCTTTTACGCTCCGATGCGTCCGACTGTATTTTGACAGTTTTTCTCACGTTCGGTTTTTATTCTCGCTGCTTTTTTGTCCACTTTTATTTGACCCCCATGTAGCGTATTATGTACGGTCGTGTGAATGGGAAAAGAAAGGGGGATATGCATGCGAAGACACGGTCACTCATCAGTGATTACTGCTTTCTTATGTAAATTTTCTCATCAGCCGTTCAGCGTAGGAAACTCGTTCATTAATTAGCTTAATGAGCTGATATGAGACGAGTCGTTATTTTTAAGCATCGAAAGTTCATTTACAACCAATTAGATTTTGTTCCCTGCTGACCATAATTGACATTCATATTTTCCTCTTTTTCGCATCACCTGATGCAGGCATACTGTAGGTTTTTGGACTGAAAGATTTTCGGGATTGCTGAATTTGGGGATATGAGATGCTGGAAAAGCATCCTGGATGGGTCTTGTTGAGGGGGTGCCCTTTTCTTGAAATAGGTCATAGCTAATTCTGATTGCGTGATGCAATCATGGTATTTTCAAGCTGCATTTGTGAGGCAGGCAGGTGAAGATGCATTTTGACCTGCATCACCTGTCGTGGGGCAAATTGAGGAATGTTCTCTCATGAGAGAATTGTGAGCATTTTTATGAAAATCGTCGCCGCCATCATTTTTGGGTGGGATGGGATGATGGCTTTCCATTCTTTCGTGGTACATGAGCGAATACAATGTCCGCGTGTTCGCTTTTATTTGTCGTTTGGCTTTTTCTATTGGCGAGAAATGGGGTTTTCTTGCAAAAAGAGTGCAAGTCCATTATTTGTGCAAATGGACGGCTGTGAAAACATTTCGGGCGGCATAACAATTGAGAATGGAATTGCTATTCTGTCTTTGGTGCTTCCTATTTCCTGCTCACTGTTCTGTTCCCACACACACAGACGGAGCATTGAGGGCAGATGAGGCACTTTTCCCTCTTCGATGATGAGTATTTTGGAAGACTCGAGTGCGAGACGAGAGCTCCTTTTCCATTCATTTACCGTTTGCCTACTTTGGGCATGTAAAATGGACATGCTTTTGTGAGGTCGGTTTTTTGTTTGCCGAGTTTGGAGTGCTGCCCGAGGAGGTGCAGTGCAATTGGGAGAAGAGAGTGGTCTCTCTTTTTGGATTTGCAATTTACATTTTAATGTCCAATAGTTGTTCCCAATGACAATAAACTGGCGAGGTGTTTGGGGAGGGGGAGGGATGGAATTGGGCGAAGGATTGAATGCATCTGCTGATGAGGAGAAGAGTTGCATGCTCTATTCTCGGTGCGTATTGTAAGAGTAGTGAAACGACGTTTTTCCTGTCGCATTTTACGCCCTATAATGAGTGTTGTGAGTGGTGGGCAGTGCATGCATTTTCGCATCTGCTTTGTGGCCGGCGATAATGGAGTGGTTTCTGCCGGGCTTTTGAACCTGGCCTGCCTGGACGAGAAGGAAGGGAAATGGCGGAGGGCATACAGGCCATTAATTTCTTTCTTATTGCTTCGTCTCTTGGTCTACTCTGCTCCGCCGTCAACCACGCATTCGTGGTGGCCGGCCCATGCGTTCGATGTCTGCCAGGCAGATTTCGTTGTTTTGGATGCCAGGATATGATGGTCATTCGAGACTGTGATTTAGGTTCGATTCGGAATAGTTATTTTTCTTGCTAGCTAGAAAATGACACTTTTCCAGTGTTTGGATGCTTCTCTCGTTCGAGAATGCATTGCATCCAGGTGGTGTACGTTCATCAGAGTAGGCGAATATCCCTCTTGTTAATTAGTATTATTTGTTTTTCCTGTCTCACTCACGAGGGCGAGTGAATGATCATTGGTGGAATGATAATATTTTTCCCCCTCCAATATACTAAAACTCGGAACATATTCCATCCAATTAAGCGTATTGGTGTTCTGTCTAGGGAGACGAGGGTCCAATTAAGTGAAGCGAGGCTTTTTCGAATTGTGTATGTATGTGTGTACTTTGGTCGATAGAGACGGAACGAGTGCTTTGGGAGACGCTTTTGTTGGATCTCTCAGGTAGAAACAGCCATTGCTAATGGCCGTATACGGATAATGATCCCGCGGGGGCTGCTTGTTACGGATGATGATGTACCGAATTGAGAGTAGTAGCTCGCATGTAGCTAGGGGTCTCTTTTGCGTCCCGAGAAGAAGCGACCGCCATTAGCCGATGATTTTCGCCGTCAGATGGCGACTCTGTACGTTAGGACGGAGAATGCCCAGGGTTTTTGGGCAGCCAGGCATATAAGGAATGCCAGTTGCCATCAATGGGCGTAGTCGTAGTTTTCTTCCGCCTCCAGAGAAGGAGCCGTGCTAGTTTTGCTTACTTGCTTTCCTTCGTCCCACGCCAACGGTTGGTGTGGCAGGCGGGGCTGAAGTGGTTGAAGCAATGGAATACGAGAAGTCGCATTTTCTGAGACGATTTCAATGCATTTTGAGCAAACTTTTTGCTGGCTAGTCTTTTGTGTGTTTCCATCCTCCGCTGTTAGGGGGTGGGTGAAAGGTTGTTACGTTAGCTTTACTTAGAGAGAGAGCCTAGCTTTTATGCCGGTTAGGTTGGGGGCAAAGATTGGCGGTGCCAGCTTTTACGGAACAGGGGCAGGGCTAGCAAAGATGCGGCCCCGATCCAAAGAGCTTCAGCTTTAAAGGGGAAGAAGCCGTTTAGCTTCTTCCCAACCAATGCTCTCCCTTGGCGCGTGTTAGGTGGCTGGCCATGCGAGCAAAGGTGAAAGCTCGTAACCCGCCAACCCCTTCTTTACGTTATTCATTTATTACATACTCTCTTGGCTATTTTTGCAGAGGCTTCACTAAACGGCTCCAATCCGAACAACAACGCCAACGGTATGACCACGTTGGCACCCGCACCTCATCAGCAGCAACCGACCGATTTGATCAGTGGACCGTGTACGAGCAATAGTTCGACCATGACGAACGTGGGCAGTAATTTTCGATCATCGCCATTCCTGGATTCAAATAACAAGCAGCCGGTGCAGCAGCAATTAGCCGCACCTTCGTCGGCCGCAATTGGAATCGGTCTAGCGCCTCCGAATGCAAGCATATTCCCAATGAATAGCAACGAATCGACGGCCAGATCGTCCGTGTCGAATCTACAACCACCGCCATCATATCATCATCATCATCATTTCGCCAGTGGTGCACAACAACACGTGGCTGTGAGAGGAAAAACCGATCCCGCGATGGCTCCATATATTTGCGCCAAATGCAACAAGAAAATCGTGGATCGATATTTACTAGAAGCGTTGGAGAAGTATTGGCACGAGGATTGCTTAAAGGTAAGCCTTTTCGAAATTTGCCTTTCTTCATTGATTCATCGATGATTTTTGTGCTCGTGACACAGTCATCTGATGCATGTTTTTTTCCAATTTCAGTGCGACGCGTGCGATGGTCGATTGGGCGAATTGGGTTCGAAACTTTACTTCAAGAATAATAATATTCTATGTCAACGCGATTACCTGCGTATATTCCGACCAACGGGCACGTGTGCAGCGTGTACGAAAACCATTCCCGCATTCGAGCAAGTGATGCGAGCTGGATCGAACGTTTATCATTTGGAATGTTTCGCATGCCAAGAATGTAATCACAGGTGCGTATGGATGGGTATAGGAATTTATTCTCATCCTTGCGCCAAATCATGCGAAGAATTCTCATATTCGAAAGCGAAGCAAAGCCAAAGCACAGCGTCCACGCGTGGATATGCATAAATGTAAACGTCTGGCTTGCCTTTTGCAGGTTTTGCATCGGCGATAAATTCTACTTGGACGTTGATCACAATAAGATATTATGCGAATACGATTACGAAGAACGAATGGTATTCGCACAAATGGCGTACAGCTACAATTCGTTGGCGCAATTGAAGAGGCAGATTAGCCAGCAGGTGGACGATTTTGATGAGGTACGTATACACGCTCCAAGGCCGGTACTGAAATATCTGGCCTGCGGTGTGATTAGCAATCGATGACGTGTTATCTTCTGTTTCAGGTTCAGCCAGTGGCACCTCGATAACGTCGAAGATCAATGTCCAACGAGGACGCACCCTATTCTTTCCGCTGGCGGGTCATCTGCATATTAATTGGCCACTACGTGTTGTTGCTTTCTTTGGTTATCCGTATAATCAACGTGGGACGGGGATAATTGGATGAAAAACACATACGACTGCTGTGTATACGAAAGAGGTGATTATTTAGGCGTGGCAATATCAGCGTGATTTTTTTCAATGTACATTTTCTCGTAACCAAATTTTCTTGATCGTTGCCTGAATGTGGCGTGTTCCAATGTAGGCGTCGTTTACCTGTATGCTATTCGTCATTTCTTGATGGGGGAAAAATATTGATGTCACCTGGATTTTTGCTGCCCACAGGAATAATGTCATTAGCATTTACATGCATGTTTTTATGAGGAGATAATTGGATATTGTTTAGGCATGCATAATTGTTTATACTCATTTGATAATTGAATTTTGAATGTCAAAAGCGGTACACGTAAAAAGAATGCAGCTTCGGAAATGCGATTCCTTGAGGGTGGGGGTTACTGTAGCGTCTATTTCCAGAATTGCTTTCAATGGAATGAGAAAATGACAAAGCTGATCCTGATAATGATCTTCGGCTTGGGCATTCATTAATTAATGATCAATTATTCGAACGACCCCTTCAGGGGGTGCATTTTAATACCATGTAATTATGGCTTTCAAATAACGGAACAAAATGGGGGGAAATATTTTCAGGAATTGAGACATTTTCTTGGAATGGCATAATGCATTTTCCTGGACAAGTGTATTTGGGAGGAAAAAAGAGGGGCAGTTTGGGTTTTCAAGTGGTCGAACTGAAAATTTCCGTCCCCCCCCCCCCAAACATTAGCCTTAAAAGGGGGAGGGGTAGTAGCATTTACGTGGCTGGGCAATGCTTTTCATCGTCAATTCAATTCCATCACAAGGCAGGGATATTTGGACGTTGAAAGCATTTATTAAAGTGGCCATTTCGTCTAATGGCTACTGGATTGCTTTTTAATATACTCAACCCCCCCCCCAACCGAACCGAATAAACCCTGGCCCGCAGGGTTCAAAACCGGCAATTTTCTTAATTGATACTAATCTAGTAAATGGCTTTGTAATCGTTTCCGTTTCCAGTCCGGCCAGAAATGGATTGGAAAAGCCTTTTAGGGGGAAAAGCGTGGACGAATATTTCGCTATGCAACATTCATACGCGTAAGTGCAAATTGCGCAATTTTGTACTCCGGGGTTCAATGCAAGCTAATTGCGCAATTGGGGTCCAAAAAATCAATGTAAACGCCTGATTGACGTGTGGGCTGTGGAATTTAGAGACTAGAAGTTTGCAATCTAGTTGATTGAGGATGTAAGGCGGAGGAAAAAGGGGGAAGGAATTAACGGAATTCACTTCTTCTTCTTGCACAACGAACAAACCTAATGACCGGCGGCCAGAAACGAGCTCTAATGCGCATGTAAACTGGACACACACAGTGCACTAAATGAACCCGGGGCTGCCGTTTTTAGCATTCCACAATCAAGCCCGCTTCCAATCTGGCCCAAGTTCGTCAGGCCCGAAAATGGGCTTCAATCAACGGTGGCCGCAGTCTTGAATCGGAGCGAATTTTACTTCGACCACCGAACAACTGGCCTCGTTACGTACTCGCGGCAATGAAGCTAGAAATCAGGTCTACCAACAATACTCCATCATCAACAACACCAATTTGGTATGTGAACCATGGCCGCAGGATGAGCGGGGAAAAAAATTCGGCCAACACCAAATTTTCCTAATCACTCGCTTCATCAAGCTCTGATTTTCTATGCCCTGATTTGGAAAATACGACGCACGCAGGGCTTGCTTCGTCGACGAAAATTTCTCAAAAAATGGTCTGATTGGCGTACTGTAACCGCTGAACATTTTCGTACGAAATTTTTATGATCGCAATATTTATGTTAAAATCGACGCGATACGCGATATGTTTATGTGTATTCTGGTGTAATCGATCATGCTGCATCGTTTATTCACCATGAATTCAATGTACAGCTTGAATTTTTCGAAAATGCTAATTTTTATCAAATATTTAATCTGAAGAAATCAATGCAATTGAATGTACCATTATAATCAGCGCTGATTATATGCTAAAATTGCGGTCGAATATCGATTTTCGATACACGCCTGTCGATTTTATCGCAAAATCGATTTTCCAATGCCGCACGCTGTACTCCCTACATCGAAAATTCAAATGTTCGCCAAAAGTGGCATAAGCAGTGGATGTCTGCTAGAAGCGGACTCGACGTATTTTGACGAAAATCTGGACCATTTCCAAGATTTCATTGTTTTTCGTCACAAGTTTTATTTACTTTCTTCTTTGTTTACTTCTTCGTCCCTGTTTATTTTCTTGCCAAATCTATCTCTAATCACCAAATTAGTCAAGCCAAATCTTCGATTCTTGCACGAATTATTACAATCTCATCGAATAAAGGCCAAAGTTTATAGCACGAAATTGGAAATCTCAGTGTATATTTTCGCATCGTATTTTCGTTTATACCGGTATTGAACTGGAATTATCTCGATTCAAGCTAGGCTTTAATCTGTGTAATTTGGCAGTTGCATTTATGGATTATCCAGGAAAAGGGGTGTAAAAATGTATGAGTCACCAAATTCAGAGGAATTAACTTCTGCTTTTGTCATGCATTCTGAATCCTGATTTTAATTTGGGCTAAAATGACCCTGCAATGCTGCAATATTCAGGTTTCTAATGCACACCTCTTGTTTTTAGATTTTCGCCTGAAATGAATTCGAATAGTACGCTGAATTTGGATTCTCCGTCGAATATGTCTCAGAACGATGCGAAAAGGCCGAAATCCGGAACGTTCATGTGGCCCGAAGAAGCGCCGACAATTCCTGCCAATATGATGCCGACGGGCTGCCGATTGACGGGTCAATTGTGGCAAGAACTGTATTCGCTGCTCTACGAACAACGAGGAAATTGGATGGACGTTCGATCGATCAGCGTACATTATCTGATGCATTATTCGCGTGCCCTGTCGAATGAAACGCTCAAGGAAGAAACCGGCTTCCGATCTTTGAAGCAACTGTTCACGGACATTCCGTACGTCGAAGTCAAGGAAACGCAAGATGGCGCCGTATTCGTTCGATTGGGCGATTGGTCATTGAAACGAAAGGCGACTGCCATGAATCATATCACCGGACCGGGTTCTCGAAATCGTCCAAAATCGAGCTTGAATGGCAAAGCCACATACGATGCCTGGGTCGAAGAATCATGGGTATGGTATCCGGTTCCGGATCAACCCGAAGAAACATTGCCGTCCGAGGACGTTCGCATCACGAATGAATTGCGTCGTTGCATTTACGAACTGTTGATGAATTATTTCCCGAACGGAACCGACATCAGTACGTTCGCCGAAAGCTACAGTCGTCGATACGGGTTTCCCTTGACTCCCCAAACTGATTGCGGAATGTATTTGGAAGAAGTTTTATACTTCATCGCCGATATCGTCGATACGGGAAAGAACGGCGCTGATGGTCAATTATGGTTGCGTCCAGTGCCGTACGAGCAGGTGAAACAGCTGTTGAAGCGACAGAAGGCTGAACAAGCGGCTATTCGTCAACGAAATCTCGAAATTCAACGCGAGGAAAAACCGGCGGAAAATCATATTCCGGACGACGATACGGATGCGATCAATATTCGTGCTGAAATCGCGGAATGTTTGGAACGTTTCCCGACCGGAATCAGCGCGAATACGTTGGCGATCTTCTACGGAATGATACATCCCAGTCGTCAAATCAACGGAGATAACGTGGGCGTCTTCGTCGAATGGCTCAAGACCATGGACGATCTGGTGGACGTCTATCAAAAGAAAGAGGACGGGAAAGAGGTACCGTACACCAAATTACGTCGTTGAAAGGTGAGTTGATTGAGAATCAAGTTTGTTACATGAATTTGCTTTGGTTAGATTTTTGAATAATGCACTGTACATAATGTTGAGCACGTCGGAA
This sequence comes from Discolaimus major, assembly GCA_034695185.1. Classification (NCBI taxonomy): domain Eukaryota; kingdom Metazoa; phylum Nematoda; class Enoplea; order Dorylaimida; family Qudsianematidae; genus Discolaimus; species Discolaimus major. The sequence goes on from JAQIWJ010000097.1 coordinate 10,369, forward strand.
GTTTTTTTAAGCCAGAGCTTTCTAAGTTTGCATAGCAGATGTATTTTTAGAGTGTTTTTGTGACTTGAGTGCTCGTTTTTGAAATTTTCACGTTCGTATTTCCATGTTCATACATTGCCATGTGTTTTTTGCATGAGGAAGTTTTGCTTGCGGAATGTATATAGGATTTCTCATGTTCTGATGATCGAATTTTCATTTTGCCTTGGATCTGGTGCGTTTGTTATTTTTTCACGGGCGTATGCGTTCCATGAATTTTCACTTTGAGTATTAGTTTTTTTTGCCTATATTGAATTTGAGAAGTGTATTGAAATTCAGGGGATTCTATGATACGAGTATACGTGACGATGCATTTTCAGTTTTTCATGAATGGAATTTTCCCTTGCACATGTACATCAGTAAAATTCGGAGTTAATTTTGGAATTGATGGTGATTGGATGGCTGAAATAGCCTTATCTCTTTGATGATGATTATGTTTTGAAAATATGTAAGGGCAGTGATTTTCGTGGCGTTACAGTACGCCTGGTACGGCATCACCAAAGGATGCTGCATGATTGATTATACTTGGTCTTATGCGTGTTCAAATTGGTCGTACTGTATTTTGTACATACGCGTCGTACATTGAAAAACATGAGGTCTGAAGATTCTTGTTCATGAGCAAAGCATGTTCTCTCATTCACAGAATGATAAAATGTCATTCATCTCATCACTTGATCAGAATTCAGTGCCCTGATTTACCTGAAATGAAAGATGGAAGCATGATTTTGCATGCATGCAAATGCAGTGCATGCTTTGAAGCATGCAACTACAGTATGCTGCGCATTTGCAGTACGCAATTTCGATGCACTCACTGGGACATGGAGTGTAATTTATAATAATATCATCTATAATTGCAATACCGCCCAAGTCGTTTCGAAAATTACCAGCTATTATTACAATCTGAAAATAATCAGTGCATTTTATCATGCTTGCATTAAAATTGCGCAATTTCAAAAGTCTCTAAAGTAGGCTTACGTCGAGAAATTCACCAGGCGGTATTGAAATTGTACTCGATGCTTCACTCCGCCGGACGTCCTTGCAATTTATTGGCTGAACTTTATTATTCTCGTTGAAGAAAGTTTCACTGCTGCAAACTTGCAACTGGACACCGGGAGTTGTCCAGTGCCTAAAATTCGAAGTTTTCATTGCGATGCTGCAGACAAGGCGAGTCTGTCGGGGGCACTTTTGGTCCACAAATCATGTTCTATCACCTGATGCTATTCAGATCGATCAGAAATCGATATATCGGAAATCGATATTTCTGATCAAGTCTGGCAACATTGATCAGATGTCAAAAGAAAGATGATTTTTTTGAACCAGCACGCTTATTTATCCCAGGAAACATGCATTTCGAGCACCAATCGTATCGAAATCGATTTTTGAAATTTTAATGGTGGCTATCCTTTAGCACATAATCTTTGATGAATGATAATTTTGCAGGAAATAAAAAAATATCAGACGTATAGATGTATTTTTCTGTCCAATCGATCACGCTCGATCGACTGGTGAAGTAAAAATCGATCGATCACGCTTATATCAGAAATCGATAATTTTGATCAACTTTTTCAATATGCATCGTAGAGAAAATCTAATGACACCATGATGATCAGCGTGTCAAACTAACCCAGAAAACATGCTTTCAGCCCACTGATCGTGTGAATTACCGATTTTGAAAGTTTGAAAATTGCTATCCTACACAGGATCATTGATCGATGATATTTTTGCACAGAATTAAGCTAGATATGACGTCTAAGCACATTTTCCTGGACAGTCAAGCACGGGGAATCGATTGCCATGGTCAAAATCGATCTATCAGCTCTTTATCGGAAATTGATCATATTGATCAAGTCTGTAAATATCGATCGCACAGCAAAATGAACGTGATTTTTAGAATCAGCACGGATCAGTATCCAAGAAAATGTAAATTTCGTGCACTAATCACATGTATTTCAAAATCACAAATTTTAAAATGCCTATGCGTAACACATGACTTTCGATCAGTGATTTCAGAAAATGGATAAAGGTACAGAAGTTGTGAGAGATATTTTCCTGTACAATCGATCATGCTGCATCTATTGATCACGGTTTGATCACTCAGAAATCAATATTTCGAGAAATCGATAATCCGATCAACTTGATCAGTGTTGATTATATGCAAAAATAAACATCACCGTCGTGTTCAGCGTGCTTTAGACTAGAAAATATGTTTTCATATGCATTTTTCTGCTAATATTGTATCTATGATGATGAGATTTGAAAATTTGGCTTTCCTTTTTGGCACTGAATCTTGATCGATCGATATTTTGCTTTTACTGTTTCAACAGAGGTCATATTTCGGAAAAATTATACTGGAACATGTGGCCAAAAGTACCCCCGATACAAATCCCCATGACTAATTTTGCTTACTTGAATTTAACTTGAATCGGTCTAGTGGTGCATTGTATTGTACATGATAAAAACATGGCTTCATCAGTGGATCTGGATTTGGGACGTACAGCCGTCAAATATCTGCCATCTAAAAAAAATGGTCTTTGACTAAATCCGCCTCGAATTTGGCAGGTTGTCAAATTGAGCTTACTAGGTAGCGTTGTACTTCCGAATGAATCTTTGAATAAATTCGGATCTGGTTGGCCGGTTGCCCATGTCCAATCGAATTGATCGCCATTTGGATTATCCCAACAACAAAATCCTTGAAAATTACATTCTAAATCTTCACCACTACTGACTGGACCGCCGCTCGAACCAACATAAACTGAAATATGCCAGCTATTGTGATTGTTGATCAGTCAGCGATCACTGATCACAGATCATTGATCAATGATTAGCATACATTGATTATCGTATTTGGATGTTTTCACTAGGCCTCCCATTCGTCCTGAAATTTGGCCATGTATGATTCATGTAATCCATGGTTCCAAATTTACTTGTGATCACATCTGAAGGTGTGGTCGGTGGTGGCAATTGAACCGGTACAGGCTGCAGTGGTGCTGGCGGTGGCTGATCGTTATTTCTATTTTTCAAACTAGCAATTTTGGCTTTTATCTTAGCCAATAGGGGACCGTCTTCGCCTGATTGGCATACTGTAACTGAAAATGAACGCTTACGGATGGACCCGAAGGGTCCATCATGAGTCCAAAGGACTCATGGAGTCACTTACATTTCAAAAACATAATCATAATGATCGATTTAATTAATCTCATTCTTATTTGGCAATCGGAATTACGCGTGTTTGGCTCAACACCCACGTTTATTTAGTGGACTTCCGTTCGGGCAAATATTAAGTTATTCGACTTTGTTGCATCAAATATGAAGGCGAATGCAAAAGATGTCGAGATCGGTGCGAGTTTTGTCGAATTCAACAGGTTTCTCCACATGCGTAGGTGTTGAACCGGTTGCCCTTATATGAATGCAAAAAGATTGACGTATTTATTTGGAAGATCTTCACAAACTGCGCGCAAAAATCGACTCTTTCACGGACGTCCGGTACTTCTAGGCCGTGTCAAGAACGCCCTGTATTCACGAATTATAATCATGGTCAATCATCATTCGAAATAATCCATTGTGCATTTTTATGTAAATCACATTCATGAATTCTTCCCCAATAAAAGCCTGGTTAACGTCAGCAATTTATTGCCGTTTTCGCATTTTTCACTCGATTCCACGCACGCACCTGGGTCTTGCCTGAAAATGGACAGGATTGCGCAATTTTCATTTCGTGTGACCCCGTTAGGGGGTCACCTTACGCAAGCTGACCTCTCTGGCACCAATCGATGCTGAGCTAGTAAAAACTGGAATTGACCAGTCCATGGATTTCTATGGGATGTCCAGCTGGATATAATCGATACAAAATGACCGTCCGGACATCGGAATCGGCACGATCTAGGATACGTATGCTTTCCAGATTGACCCAAAGCTGAAAATCCCATGATCGATACAGATGCTATCATATTTTTGTAAAATTACCATTTTTCTGTACATCATCCACGATTGTAAGATCATCTTTATGAATGTGATCACGATAAAATGTAGAAATTAATTCTTGAGACGAATACCCGATATAACTCGTAATGCTGAAATAGCGGTTACAGTATACCCTATCATTTGAATTCGCGTCCATACTTTTGATCGACGTAAACAAATCTTCCGTCACGTGCGTGACGTGATGTAAATTGCGCAATTCCGTTCAAATTCAAATTGTGTTTCACAGGTTCAATCATGAGTATCATGCATGTTTTCCCATCCGATGATGATGATCCGGTCGAATATGGCACGTCGTTGGATGCACAGAATTTCAAAAATCCATTACATCTGATCAATCGATAATCCGGTCTGAAATCGATATGCGCGTGATCCCGGATCACGGCTGAATGCGTGCATTTTTACGTGTTTGAATTTCTGATCAACTTCGATCTTATCCGGCAATAGAATAATCTTCGCAATCCGGGCGCAGACGTTGACCATTCGGATGCAAATTCGGATGGACCGTTGATTTTTGCGTCTTTCGCATTATTGCATGAATTGCGGTCCACTGCAATGCGATTGCGGAATTGCAATGCAGTTGCAATGAGATTGCCCCGCAATGTGACAACCTACTTTGCATAGCCAACCGGATTTGGCTTTTTACCATATCCAAATCATCCGGATGTACAAAGCTAAAGAAATTCTGACCCGTCAGATATTCCTGAAACGTCAATGATCAGGATGAGAATGCAAAATTTTCATCGGCGTACTGTAGACATGTCCAGAATATTCTGAACATTCTCGGAGACATGGAATATTTTCATATCTTCGCATATCATTGCCAGAAGAAAACCAGTGGAATCCTAAAATCGATAGTTTGGATAGCATGTATCGATTGATCAAAATTGCTGATCATACATTCACAATTAAATCACGCAATTCTTCATCCGATACGAAGGATGGTTTATAAATTTCCGACCCATTCATATGACATGATCCTGGAATTGCAGAAATCAATACTGATCGATCGATCAGCTCGAAATTTTACCCTTCAATATTTTTATATGCTGTACAGCTAATCGAAGGACGCTCAATTTGTCCATTCGTCTGGACATACCAGCGCATGCCGGGACTAAAGCGGCTATTTCTGTGATGAAATTATTCATTTTATCACGACGACGTTTCTCGATTTCGCTGTGATTCGATGGACGATTACTATTTGAACTACTGAAATTTTTCACTATTGAAAAAGTCAGGGCAATTTTTTGAATGAGAACCTTTTCCCATCCACGTCCGTTCTCGTGGATGATTTGGAATCATCATCGCAATCATCGATTAAATCCGTTGTCCAATCATCATCGTCATCGTCAGCATCTTCGCAATCACTGAAAATGGATTTCCTTTGCTTTTTTCACGCATTTTATTCATGCTTATATGCGAGGGTTACTGTAACCGTATCTCCCCCTTCCGTTGGGAGGACTCGACGCTGATTGGCCAACTGGCCAGTGGCGGCTGCGTCCGCCTTTCACGTGACCTGCGAGGGAGGAAGGAGGCATGATGCCGCCAGTCTCATTGTTGAATCGAGACTGGCTCCAGACTGGTGGTCCGCCAGCTGGTGCTTTGAAAAAGTGCATTCAATGCATTTTGGTAAACAGTGTCAGTTGTATTTCACCATTCAGACATATGTTTGCATTGGAATTTCGTCAGCTCTTTGAAATCGGCATTAGAATGGTCCAGAATTTTACGCCGAGTGAGGATTTACCAGCTGAATTTTACTCATCGAAATCGCATGAATTTCGAGATCGATCTTACCGGTTTTATTACGGGTGGGGCTCTTTGATCACAAAGCTAGCTTAACTTGAAGATTTACCGGATGCTCGATTCGGTGTGATTTTTTGAGCCTTGGATCCCAGTACAGTCGAGTCCGCTTATAAGAGACCGGTCCGGAACACAAAAAAGTTCTCTTATATCCGGATTTCTCTTATATCCGATGTCCACTAACACATGCAGATATATCCTGGGAACACAAGCAGACTCTCTTATAGCCGATTTTCTCTTATATCCGATCCTCTTATAAGCGGACTCGACTGTATACCTATTGATATCCTTTTGGCCAGTTTTTTTGTTCGTGCTTTCCACTGTTCAACAACGGTTGGAACGGATGCAGCTGTACATACTGCTGCCTCGGCTGCTTGGCTTGGCTCTGACGGAGGAGAGCCAGAAGCTTTCTCGTTTATTCAGCCAGTCAGTGTAGTGTCCGAAATACGCCAGGCCTCATTTATTTTCGTTACTGAGTGTAGTGACCATCGAGGATAGTGTATTGGCCATTTTTCTTTACTGTACGAATGGACAATAGAAAGGTGAAGGTTTTTCTCCTCGGTGGCTTTTGGGTCGGCGACTCTTCCCCGTACTGCTTGCATTTGGTTTTTCTTACTGAATGGGTCGCTTATGAATGTATGCCTAGCGAAGACCGAGCGAGGAATGGAGCCTGTGGTTTTTGTGCACCCTTTTCCACGTGTATAATGTCCTCTTTTCTGACGATGGCGACTGGTGCCGTTCGGCATGCACTAACGGCTGAAAACGACAGACGGTCACAGGCCGGTATTTTCAACGTCACCATTTCCCTCCCTCCCTCGGTCCGTCTTGTGTTTGTGCTTGCATTTTGACCCCGGTGCCTGGCTGGTCTGGTTTTGTGTTCATAGAACGAGATGTGCACCGCACAGTAGCTGTTTCAAATGTAAAATTCGTGTTTTACACCATTGTACCATCATTCCCAGACGATCTGACGTCTGGTCCCGGTCTTTTTGTACTTATTTAGCTTATCTGCTTCGGTCTGTATTAGCTATTTGAATTTGTCCGATTCCACAATAGGATTTCATAGTTGACTGAACTGCTTTCAACATGATGCTGCAGTTTTTTTGTGAAGTACAATTTTCGGGGAGGTATTTTGAGTGATGCACTTCGGCTTTTCCAATGATGATGCGCTTTTCATCGGCTTGCATCATTCGTATATTCATCGAAGATAGTAGCCCTTTCTGTTCGAAGTTTATGTGCCTCGGATTTTACTGGCTATAGAATGCTTTGATCTTTGAGCCTTATAAAAATACCTCACTATTGTAGCCCTGGTCTGCCAATTACCCCCAATTCTTGATTTTTAATTCATATAACATACAGTGCAGTCAGTAGTTATATTCGAGTTGAAACATGCCAAATGGAGAATTTTGATATCTCAATTATCTGATACCGCGATAACACTTTCTGTCTACAGGGTACATACAGAATAGCCTTATAACGTTAGCCATTGGTCAGCCAATGTTCGAAGGGCAGCAGAATACAGAAAAGTGTAGATCTTTTGTCATCGCGCTTATTCAATTACCGTAATAACATTTTCGGTTGGTTGTCATTAGAGTACTTTTCAAAAATGGGGAATTTTTGTTATTACCCTTATTCTTACCGTAATGAAACTGACTGATCAGTTATGAAACATACAGTAGTAGGGTTTTTCTCTCTATCTGCCTCAGTATCTCATTGTAATCTTCTGTGAGGCTGGCATTAGAAAAGTGAGTAGTATGTGGACCATGGTGAGTAACTGGTCAAGATTGTTGAAATTTTGTGGCTTATCGGACTCTCTCTCTTCTATAATAATGCAGATGGACTCTTCTAATGCAGATGCGGACTAACTGCCATCCATCAAGCATAGCTGCATAATACTTATTCTTCAATGCGAATTTTCTGGCATTCGTTCAGCTAATTCTGACGAATGCATTGGTGAAATTGAGTGGTGCCGAAGCGGAGATTTTGAAAGGGGGGCCTTTGAAATCAAGTTTTTGCCTTCGCTTATGTTGAAAGATAATGCGGTTTTACGCTTTGCTTACTTTGCACGAATGCAAATCCATGGCCGAAGAGTGTGTTTTTTGAAATTGAGAAACGCCTCTTATCATCATGCTTGAACTGACGAGCGTTTTCTCAGCAGTGATGATACTGTGATTCGATTGTTGAGAAAAGATGGAAATCTATTTCGGGTGCATGGCTCATGTCGGCCGAAATTCGGAACAGCTGTGGTTGCCCTTGTGTCGTTTCCGAGGATCACTGGTCCAGTTGACCAGCTGGACATTCGTGTGCGATCAATAAGCCCTGGGCTTTTTGCTTTGATAAACCGGATATTAAACCTCAGGCGTAGTCTGGACCACCCGAATGACCATTGGGTCCACGCGGCGTTTCCGGTTTGTTTACAGCCAGTGGGTTCGTGCATTGGCTTATGCTCAATCCATTTCCCCGAGTTCAGGTCAACAAGGGCGAATTGTGGACCACGGATCGGATTACTCGATAGCTTATTCAGTCCGCGTGCTTTTCCCTTCGGAGTTTGTAGTTAAGAACGTTGAGCATGGTTAGGCTGGGTGTGAAAAAACTGGTCTTTATGGGCTAGGTTTGATGAGAGGTCGTTTATTCCTCGTTTTACTCATTCACGCCCAAACGGCAATGAATTTTATCGTTGATAAGAAGGGGACTCGTGATTTTCGGCTTTAAAATTACTTATTTTAGCTTTATTACCTAATTAACACTAGTTAGCTTATCTCAATGCATAAAAACCGCGGCCCCTTAGCTGTTAGCTCATTCGCATCCCGATTTCTATCAAGTGTAATCTTCTCAATCGCCTCAATGTTTAGCGAGAAGCAAAAGACTGAACGTGAAGTGGAAAAGACGAAAGAAAGAACATTGAAATCCATCCTCATGTTGCCCTATTTGGACGTGTGGTTTCGTTCCATCAAAAAACAATACTACGACGATCTCGCCGATCGATTGAATTATTACTATACGACATTGATCCTACTGTTTTTGGCTTTATTGGTCAGTGCGAAACAATACGTTGGTCAACCGATTCAATGTAAGTTTACTTTTCATATATTAAAGCTTGCATTCATGCATCCGATTTTCAGGCTGGGTACCGGCTCAATTTCGAGGAGGATGGGAACAATATGGTAAGTCAGGCTTGGTATGATCTTTTTTGGGGGGTTGACCCCATAGGCCGAAAAATGTTAGAGAAAAATGCATGTCTGATCCCTCCCCCACCCAAAAGTCAGGAAAGTTGCGCAATTACTTGAATTTTTGACGAAAATTGCACAAATTTGATCAAATTTTTAAAAAGTTGGGCGGGAAATTTGACCCGACCTTGCACATACATGGTCCAATGCTGAATACTCATTTTTTCAGCTGAATCATACTGCTTCATCCAGAATACGTATTTCCTTCCATTCGACGCCAACATTCCTCGGGACCAAGCGGAGCGTGATTACAGGAAAATTGGTAAGCATACTTTTCAGTATCCCACACGGGTACCGTTAGCCCCAGTAACCCCCCTTCTGGACTTTTAAAAATTGAAAAATTTTGCAAGTTTTGGCTAGTTTTTGGTCAATTTTTAAGCAATTTTTACGTTTTTCATGAGACCCTCCCCCAGTGAATTCGAAAATTTTCATACCCTGGTGCATAAATTTAGCTAGAAGGCTGATCCCCATATGACGTCTGTGCATCCAGGCCAACCCCCCCCCCAAATTGTACCTGCGAGTCAGACCCTGTTATGACGTCTATGGATCCTGCCCTTTCCATTTTAAAAAAATGAAAAAATTATGAGGTTTTTGATGTTAGCCAGACCATGGGTGGCAAAATTCAGGCTCTGTTAGAACCCCTGTTGTTAAAAGCTAGGGTCTAAGCTTACCCCAAATGTGAAAATTCTAGGCACAAAACTAGATCCGATTAACTTGGTTAATTTTGTCCAGTCGCAAAATGTATCTTGGACAACCCTAAAATTACGGACCCCCTTGAGACGGTTTTGAAGAAATGATCAGGTGCCAAAAATCAAGGAAAGCTGGGTCAGGACTAATTATGCTAGTGCTTCTTTGGGGGGGGGGGGGTTTGGACGGCACCATAATGACAACTGAGCCAAGTGTGTCTATTACTAGGGTTAAAATCAGTGATCATTTTCAAAATCGACCATAAAAACTTAAATGCCATGGGGTGCCACAGGCCATGTAATACGTATACCCAGACCAGTTGCACATACTACGGGTACCTTTAAAAAAATGGGGTTTTTCTCACATTGAATGTCTATGACCATATTTTTTATGCTGATGACATTCGACCCCCAAATGGGTCCCTCAACTGTAGGAGAGTTATTAGGTTTGGCCCCAGCTAGCTGTGCGATTTACAGCAACCGATCGATCACTACAATCCAACAACCAAATGGTGATTTTTCGCTTGCGATAGCATAGGAAAGGCTGTCCTAGCTAATTGCTAAAGCCATTTTCGGATTCTACTCATTCCACGTCCAGGAAATGCTTTTTCAGCATGCTAGCCCCTCAACTTCTCGAAATGGCAAAATCGAGGTGGATCTACTTATGCAAAAGTCGCTTTTTGAACACACGGTTTCTGGGGGATACATATCTCAGAATTAGAGTGGATCCCAGTACATAAGCATACATTCCTTCCCAAGGGTACTGAAATAACCCAGGAAACAAATCAGACAATTTAGAGTGCATCACACCATAAACATTTGGAACTTTTTGGCAGTTTTGAAAAATAAGACCAAAATGTGGTTATTTGGAAGTGAAAAATTGTCAGTGCTAAAAAGGTCTCAACCCCCTTAGGAAAAATTTTCGATTGTAAAAAAGGTCTCAACCCCCTTTGGAAATTTTTTCGATTTTGCAAAAAAGGTCGCAACCCCCCATAGGAAATTTTTCGATTTTGCAAAAAAAGGTCGCAACCCCCGGTTGGCCAATAGGCTGGGGGTGGGTCAGACCCCCCTTCTGGGATTTTTACCCGTGTGGGATACTGTACTTTATCAGCTATCATGAACTCCTGGGTTCATGAATCTCGAATTTCAGGATATTATCAATGGGTGCCGGTCGTATTGGCCATTCAATCGTTACTATTCTATATGCCGAATTTGATTTGGAAATGGTTTAATGGACAATCTGGTAAGTTCATCTGGCGTGTAATAATTTTGTGATTGCATCCATCCTATTTGCAGGTATAAACGTGAAAGGTATCCTCGGCCTGGCCACCGATTCGGTTGGATTCGATCCGGAGAAGCGTCAAAAGAACATCCAATTACTGGCGCGTTATGTGGAAGATTCGTTGGCCTTTCAAACGAACATGGATCAGCAACGCGGATGTATGGGCTTCGTATGCAGCCGATTCGGGATGGATCGTCGACGTTTGGGCAGCTATTTGTGCTGTTTATATTTATTCATGAAACTCCTGTACGTGGTCAACGTGTGCGGCCAATTCTTCTTGCTCAATTCGTTCCTCGGCACGAATTACACGTTTTGGGGCGTCGAGATATTGACCGATTTATCCCGCGGCCGCGAATGGATGGACAGCGGTCACTTCCCGCGCGTGACCTTGTGCGATTTCATCATCCGAGAATTGGGGCAAACGCAAAAGCATACTATACAGTAAGCATTGGGGGATGTTCTCGTATCGATCGAATTCAAAATGGAACCACTTTTTTGCAGATGCGTATTGATGATCAATATGTTCAATGAGAAAATCTACTTATTCCTGTGGTTCTGGCTGATCTTCGTGGCCGTATCGACGACGGGAAATCTACTCTGGTGGTTATGCAGTTGTTGGCCAACCGCCAGTCGTCGAGTGGTGCATAAATATTTACGCATATCACGGGACGAGAAATTCGGCGGCACAATACCGGGCGATCGTCGGATGTTCGAGAAATTCGTCAGGAACGCGTTACGAGCGGACGGTATCCTGCTGCTTCGATTTATCAGCGGCCACGCTGGGGATATGATCACCACGGAATTAACGGCTATGCTGTACAAGGTAAGGCGTGTAGAGAAGCTCCGGGAAGAGCCGCTGATTCCCGGTGATCCATATTTCAGGATTACTTCGATCAACAACAATCCAATGGACGTGCGATCAAATCGCCGACCAATACGTCGTTGACGTTGGATTCGGTCGACGGCGGGAAGCGTCACAATCGCGTGGACGACGGCGGATTTACGGAAGTGGACAACGACAAAGATACCAGCATGTTGATGATGAACGGGAACGGGTATCTGGGAACGGTGCCCACTGCGCCGATCAAGGATCAAAGTACGTTGAAAATCGGAACCGGAGGGCCTCCTGCGAGTGGTCGCAGTGGATATCCTGGTCCACCACCTGTGCCTCCGCATCCGGGACAAAATGCTGGTAAAAATATATAGGCCATTTTTTTTGACAGGCATTAGCAGTCTTCTATAATTTTTAACACATTTTTGTGCACCGTTTGTGCATTGAGCATTAGCCATGTTATTGCGCTACTTCCGGATCCAAATGGATCCATAATTTTTTTGTATTTTTACCTTAATATTGTGACCGGATTTGTTGCGCATGCTTTCAATGTCGATTTTTGCTCACGTATTGGGGGCTATTTTTGCATACTTCACTTATCGATTTTCATGTTTATTATTCAAGTGAGATTTGGATGATTCTGACTTATTCTGATTAATTTTTATAATCTGTCATCATTTTATTCATGTATCACAGCCATACGACCAATTCTTTTGTATGTCATTTTTGATGAACTTTTTTGAAGTACCGTTGTGAATGTAAACGGGAATCATGATCTTCCAGTTTAGCATAATATTTGAATCATGTTTTTTGACACTATTTTTTTGTACATTAGCCTTATTTTGGAGGTCAATGCTTGAAAGCTGGGGGACATGATGCAATAATTGTGTACACTAATTTTTTTGATTGATTCATTATAATGTATTTTAAAAATGACCGTGAAAAGCGGAGAAGGCGTACGGTAATCTCCATCTGGGTTGAAAAAGCGTTTCAAGGTTATCCTTGAAATGGTTGGGCATATTTTGAAAAGGCAAAAACACTTTGCTCCCTTCGGGGATCGAACTCGACTCACCCAAAAATACTTGGGATTTTTCGTTTTCCACCATCTCCGAGATTTGGATTCGGGCGTTGACGTTCTTTGAGTAAGGATGTCAATGTTAAGAACGGTGACGTGGATGTGGCACTGGAAAAATTCATCCATCGATTGACGAAATAATTGCGTCAATCCTATGGTACCTGGCTTTTTCCACGTGATTGCGTTTATGAAACGAATCATCAACCGATGTAGTGATCAAATGAGGAGCCGTCGTATCAGCGTACATTCTCCTAACGCCTTGATGCATTTTCGATCAGAAATTTTCCAACCGATCACACAAAATCAGAACTGATCAGAAATCGATAATCGTAAGCATCCAATACGAACTTGGACATTGGGATCGCCAAAAACATGCGAGCAACGTCTATTTTTCTGCGGCTAGACCGAACCATAAATGGGGGAATAGTACGGGTGGGGATTTTATGTTATTGGAGAAGGATTTCAAGGTCGAATCCTTTGGCCATTCCTAGTCACGAGATGTTTTCCATTTCCACAAAATTCCGTATTCTATTATTACCATTCCATTCAAGGACGTTTCGAACAAAAGAACCAGGCATACCGGGAGAAAATGTGAAACTTTCCAAGAAAATCTTCCATGATGTTTACGCAAGAGAAATGAATTCTTGCAGAAATTTCGAAATTTTCAGCTTAAAAATACGGAAAAGTGAATTCTTGCTAAATTGCGCAATTTTCGGCTTTCCACTAACGGTTTTTATCCGTTCCGCCTTTCTTGCATAAATTGCGCAATATTTTCATAGGGATACTGTAATTCACAATGCGGTTACAGTAATCCTCCAATGGAAAGGACGGCACTTTCAAAAGTGCCGCCGAAAATAGCGGCCGCCTATATCAAATTTACCAGCCTTTGTTGCGCCACCGTAATTTCCATAGAATTTCTGCCAAAAAAATATTTTTTCTTTTATGATCATTCGTTTGGTATTCCCGAAATCGATTTGCAAAATATTCTATTCAAGAATAACACTGAGAAAATGAACGATGCAGAACTGGAAGTGAGTAAGCTTCAAATTGAAAGCTGGTATTTTAAAATCTACGGGGCAAATGCTAGTTTTGAAAATTTATTCCATTTTTCAGTATTTGGAATTATTGTGCAAGCAATTATACGAATCCACGGAACCGCAGCAACGTTTGGCAGCCGAGAAAGCCATTGAAGAATTCTCGGAATTGAACGATTGTCTGCAGAAATGTCTCATGCTTTTGGAAAGAGGCAACGTAAGTGTTCTTTTTGCTGATTGGATTTTTTGGAAATAATCGATTGATTTTTAGTCCGCATACGCTCAGCACGTGGCGGCCACGACGTTGAGGAAATTACTCTCGAAGCCATCGCCTACCGTATCTCTGGAGGAGCGCATCGAATTACGTAAGTTTTCTTAAGATATTACTTTCAGTTTCATGACTGAAAATGACCCTTGTTCCAGGCAATTATTTACTGAATTATATGGTTACTCGTCCGAAATTGCCAGTTTTCGTGGTCTCGTCGTTATGTCGGGTAAGCATTGCTTAAATTTTGGCATTTCACGATGCTCAATATTGGTAATTTTCAGCTATTCGCTCGGCTGACAAAAATCAGTTGGTTCGATATCCGAAAAACGACCAACAGCGGCATGGCATTGGCATCTCCGAGTCCTGGCGGCGATAGCAGCACAGCATCCAATACCGGAACATCGCCCGATGATTTTATCTTTCGTACATCGGTGGACGAGATAATGAAATTCGAAGTGCAAGGATCGATGGCCATGTGTTCGTTGGAAGTCCAGTTATTGAGTCATTTGGTGGAAGAAATCAACCAGGTAAACGCTTAGCATTGCATATTGGCTTCTGTTAGTAATGTCCTGTCTGAATTTTAGCAAAACGGAATCAGTTCGATTGCCAAGCACCGTCAAATCGCGGCCTCGTTCCGAGATGGTTATCTCTTCGATATCTTCCAATTATCTGTACGGTTATTGCAATCAGCGTACGATAATATCAAAGCCATTAGTTTGGAGGATGAAAATCAGGTAATGTGCTGATAGCTGTTTTGGAAACAGCGTGTTGAAAATTGCCCTGTTTCAGAGAAATTTGGTGACGAATTTGCTTCAATTGGCGCTGAATTGCTTGAACTTCGATTTCATTGGATCCATGGTCGACGACACGACGGACGAGAATGTCAGCGTCCAAGTACCGACTGGGTGGCGAGTGGCTTTTATTGACGGGAGTATTGTCAAGCTATTCTATGGACTGTACGCGGTATTACCGCCCGAGCTATCAGCGTTGGTATGTCTTTCCCTTTGATTGGATGCCGTATGCTAATCAGTACCATTTCAGGCATTATCATGCCTCGTACAATTAGCGTCCGTTCGACGTACGATCTTCAACACCAACGAACGTCAGGTGTTCTTATCCGCTTTGGTCGCCGGTGTGAAGGCGATATTGGAAAATCCGCAGGTATGTCGTTTTCTTGTATCCAATGCACTTGAGTTGTGCTGGGTTACAAACCTTGCACTGAAATGTGACAGTAGCAACTGTAATCTCTCATTTATTTGCAGGGTTTGGCGGATCAAGCGACCTACCACGAATTCTGTCGACTTATCGCCCGTCTGAAGAGCAATTACCAATTGACTGAACTTATCAAAATGGACGAGTATCCGAAATTCATGCGGATGATTACGGAATTCACAGTTACCAGTCTGCAGGTAATTTTTCAATCCTTTTTTGATGCAGCGGAACTGATGTGCCATAGTTTCAGATGTTCCGATTTTCGGCCAACAGCATCCATTATTTGTTATCGTTTTGGCAACGGATGGTATCCAGCATGCCTTACGTCAAATTGACGGAACCTCATCTTCTGGAACAACACGCGCCAATCGTGACGAAAGGATATATTGAATCAAGATTAAATTTAGCTGCGGCCGTGTTAAGGTAAGATTTAGTGTGATTCTTAACACTAAAATGACGAGATATTAATTTCAGGGAAGGAATTGAAGATCCGCTCGACGATCAGAGCTCAATGTCGCAGCAAATGGAGCAAATATCCGTGATCGGCCGTTGCGAGTACGAGAAAACGTGTCAATTGCTCATTCAATTGTTTGATCAGTCGGCGGCTTCTTATCAACAAGCGATTCAGCAAAATAATCAGCTGGAGCAAACACTGGAAGAAAGTAAGCGTCACTTGCAGCTGCGGTTGACCATTGCTGCAAGTCTTGTTTTTACAGGGCGGCTAAGCTGGTGCGTGTACATCATTGGAGCTGCAATCGGTGGTCGAGTTGCTTTCAACACTTCGGACGAGCACGAGGTGATTGATGGTGATTTGATATGCAGGTATGCTGGTTGATATTGGCTTTTTCGCAATGATTATAAACCGATTTTTTTTCTAGGGTACTGCAGCTGTTGCGTCTGACAGACCAAAGATTACCGAACAGAGGTGCCGAGAAATTGGAGATGGCTTATTTGTGGTTCTTGGAACAATTTCGCAAAATCTACATCAGTGATCAAGTCCAGAAAACCGCCAAAGTGAGCTCATTTTGTTTTCGTATTTGGGGAAAATTTTAAGACTTCTCTATTTCAGATCTACAACAAGTTGACGGAAGTGCTGGGTTTGACGGACGAGGCAATGGTGTTGGCGGTATTCGTTCAAAAGATGTAAGTACCTCTGAATGTGCAATTGCATGTTTGGATTAGCCTAGCTAATTGGACTGTAATTTGCATTAGCTAGAATATGGACTGCTTGAGATAGATTTTCATTGAGAGAGTGGGTAGGATTTTCATGGCCAAATAGAGTTTTTGAGATGCCATGGCTGTGTTCAGTGAGAGGGAGGATTGCATTAGGTTATCTGCCGTTTTTCGGCTTGGCTTTGTTTATTTTACAATACATAGCTATCAAAGTCACGACACAATTCGTGTACTTCAATGTACGGATAAGGCATCCAGCTTTTTCTTCTTATACTGCAGTCGGTATTGCCAAGCCTGACGGCGCCGAGTTGGTACTGGTCTTTTTGGCATCGTTTTGAGCCGCCAGCGGTGTGGGCGATACTCTCCTGATGGGGAGCAATTCATAGGCTGCCCGTGATTTCTTAGCAGTATGATCGGTTTTTCCGTTGACGAATTGAGCTTGGTCGTTGGATGTTTTAGTTATTTGAGGGGCGTTGTTGCGTACAGCATCTGCGGCCACCGCTGCAATAGCGTGAGCGGCTTCCATAGCCGAAATAGGCGCCTGTTTCTGGCCGTCTCCTGTTTCCGGAGCCGCCATCGGATCCTCATTGATCTTGATCGATGAGCTGGCTAAATAGTATTGCGTGTTTAACGAGCTAAAAGGCGCCGTTAATCTTCCCAATATCTTTCGACGCTTTTGGGTCAATACGGCTCGAAATGCCTTGGAGAAAGCGTAGTAAATTAGGAAATTGGCTGAGCTATTGAAGACGACTAGGAAATTGCCGATATCGATAACGAAGAATAGCCGATTAGCGGCGTCTGGGTCGTTCATCGGATAATTTCCGAATGTCTCAATGATATTGACCACGAGTGCGATGGAATTGCATATGAGAAATAGAGCTACGACCATGACTAGCATGAGCGTGGTCTCGTTGGCGGACGGTTCGTCGTCCTTCGATTTGTCTAAATCCGAATTGATGGAATCACTTTTCGTGATGGCCATAGCTTTCTTCTGCAGGGAGATTTTGTAAATCTTCCATATGATTAAGCAATTTAGGATCAGCAGAATGCTGAACGGTAGGAACGTCATGAATACGGCGTACATGTAGACTTTGTACACTTGGCTATACGCGGGGTCTATTCGCAATTCCGTCGGGCATACTTCTTTCTTGGAGATTTGTTCCGGGTGCTTGTAATCGACGCATTCTATGACGTGCAAGTCGCCGAATGTGATGCCGTTGTAAAGGAAACAGGCTATCACAACGATGAAGATGTTTATTTTGACGGAAGCGTGACTGCGGAAGCAGTTCAGTTTTGACGCGTTTCGTCGATTCGTGATCAACGTAGCCGATTGCTGATAGGGTCCGCGAATTTCTACGTAGCAATCGAATGCTGCCAGTACCGTGAAATACACGGAGCACATTTGAGCGATGTAGCATAGCGGTAGGGTGTAGGAGATTATGGCTAAATGGACTTCGTTTAGTAACGGATCGAATCGTCGAGCGGAATCGATAGCTATCGACGAAATTCCGCATATATCCACGAATATATCGCTTATGGCCAAAGCGGCTAAATAGATATTCACAGTCGATGCGAGCATTTGAGTTCGCGTGTATACGAATAGTGCTAGGCCATTTGTGACCACGCCGAACGTGGCTACGATAGGTAGAATAATCACGATTAGGATAAGATTGAATGTGGCGTATTCGGGCGTGAATTGATTGGCTGGTAATTCGCAACGGCACGCGTTTAGTGGTAGTTGGGTGGCGTTTATGCACTCGTCACCCGGTTCCGGACACTCGATTGTCTCGCCGTCCATGGCGGCGCCCAAGGAATCGGGTTTAATTAGGCTAGTATTGGCGATTAGAAGTAGAATATTGGCGTTGGGAGTTCCGGAAATCTCCAGAGTAGACGCCATGTTTTGGCAAATGGCTTGAGATAACTGATGAGGTGCGTAGTGATGCCGAGAGTCAACTGGCGGTATACCTTGTGAAATACTGCTCTGAGTGGTTCCACCAACTTTGTGCTGAAGATGCTTACGACGGATTCTTCAGCTGGTTGCGAGGAGGCGGCGGAGAATGAGGTGATAACTGCTGCCGCAGCGGGTGGCGTCATTTCCTTCTGTTTAGTCAATTCTGGTTAGAATAGGTGATTGTCATGTTGCGGTCCATGCGGATTCGCAAATAGATTTTCTGAGAATTTAGAATGAGCATTTTTGAATACAAGCCATAGTAGGAGTCTAATAAGTGACAGTTGTCGGATCCGTAGGGCTAGCTTCAGTAGTAGATGACCAGTTTAGGAAGCTGCAAGAAGCGGCTGCGGCCTCCTCACAGTCTTTCCGGAGGAGCTTGAGATAAGTCGGGGGAAAAACGAAAACGAAACGATCCTCCAGGGAAAGTATTGGTGTAGGATAATGATTCGATCGCCTTCCAGTCTTTTTTGGGAGCGTTTTGGCCTGTACCGAGTTCCACTTGGATTTGTTCGTTCCGCTTTCGTCTTGCAATTACGCTCAATTAGCTTCAGAGAATGAAAGCTTCTTTATACGAATGACGACGATGCTTCTTGTCGTGGAATTGAAAACACATTAATCCAGACCATGGATTAGAGGATCAGGGTTGTGTGTCCGTCCATCTGCTGTTTGATAGGCACGCATTGGTTGGTTGGTGGGTCTAGAAGGAAGGCTATGAGAATGATCCTGCTTTTAGCTCTGCACAAGATCTGTGACATGGAATGAGGAACACGCATGAGTTTTGTTTCAATTAATAAGGCTGTCAACGTGCGTTGACAGTCATCAGGATAGGCTCTTAGGTTATACAGGCGGTTCCACTTTGTGGAGTATTAGCTAATCCATTAGGTATTTCCTTCCTGTAATGCGAAAAGGCGGAACGGCAGTGAACCGAGCAAGAGCACTCTCTGAGCGGAAGAGCTAAAGGGAAAGTGTAAGCGCGATTGTCAACTAGCTAGATGGAGGAACTATTACTACAGGCGAGGTGAATTGTAAGGAGCTCAGAATAGCTCGGAAGTTTTTGTTAACTTGAATCTTTATGAATTCGAGGTTCAGTTTTGATTGAGTATGCAATTAACACGGCGGTATTTTGAACCGGTAGCAACACCGTTTGTTCTCATCTTTCACCAAGATAAGGTGGCAAATTTGCGGGTATCTTAAATTAGCTATCGTTTCAATGGTTGTCATGGTGGCAAGACATTCGATTCGCGGTAGTTTTGGCTTGCACAATGCTTTAGCAAAGAGCCGATTTCATTGAGGAATGTAGAATAATAGTAGCATCGCAACCCAGCCGCTTGACCCCAGCTTCGAGGCTAGAATACTGCCATGGCCTCTTCTTTACCGAAGAAGGACCGATGCAACGAGGAACTGCGGAGCGCTTATGAAGCTTCCGCAGACGGATATAGACGTTTGTAAAATCGTTGCCTTAAGTAAATATTTTTATAAGGATTCAAGTACAAACGGGTAGGGAAAGCCTACTTTTTCAACTTTGGAGAGTTGCATAAGCGATGCACTTCTATAAAGCTTCCTTGGAACATAAATTTGGCCATGCTCATCTGTGTACTCTAGCATTCGAGACTGTGGGACTTGCATATAGCTAGAATCTTGGACATGTTTGCCTGTTTTTTTGAGCTTTCAAAGTTATGCAGCACTTGTTTTTTCTGCGAGTGAATGAATGATAGCTAATTGTTGTTTAGTGCGTAGTCTAATTGCGTCCTTTATTTCAGAATTACCAATTTGAAATATTGGAGCACATGCGAAAAGATTGTGGACGACACGCTGACGTTGCTGAATGATCTGTCAATCGGTTATACGGCGGTTCGAAAATTGGTTCGATTACCTGAGATCCAGTTTTTATTGAATAATCATACAGTAAGCTCCTTCTCTCTTTTTTGTATTCAATAACGAGCCAATGCTTTTTCAGAATGATCACTTCACGTTTCTTGGCACGGCCACGGATTTGCGTACAATGAAATCGCGTACCACGTTCTACACAGCATTGACGAGATTGCTGTGTGTGGATTTGGGCGAGGACGAGGAACAATTCGAACAATTCATGACACCATTGACAAGTAAGCCTTGAATATCGATTCTTCGGTGAAGATATCTCACCAAGACTCTAATTTCAGGTGCATTCACTGAATTGAGCAAAATGTGTGCAATGGCGGACGCCGCTTTATTGAATCAACAAGAAGCCAAGGTAAGTTCCTTGATAATTAGATTGGCGGTCACTGAAAACTGTGATTTTCAGAGAGCGGTCATCGGTTTGGCTCGCGACGTGCGTGGAATTGGTTACGCCTGCAATACCAAGACTGCGTATTTGATGCTATTCGATTGGATGTAAGTAATAGCTGTATTTTCATTCATATCATGCCTATTGACTGCTTCGTTTCAGATATCCAACGTTTTTGACGATACTGCATCGAGCTCTGGAGGTAAGAAGATCTTTTAATGGAATTTGGTTCTCGACTGAACAGAGGTTTTCTAGGTTTGGTACGCCGATCCGAATGTTACGACGCCTCTTCTGAAGCTGATGTGTGAATTGTGCCAGAACCGTAGCCAGCGTCTCCATTTCGATGTCTCTTCACCGAATGCGATTCTTCTATTCAAAGAAGCCAGTAAATGGCTGAATTCATACGGTATGTTCAAGATTTTGCTTTGACTGCGGTTACAGTATACCCTTGGCATTTCAGGGTCGCGAATTCTCACTATTTCCGACATTCCCAAAGATCAGCTGTACAGTATGCGCCTGAAAGGCATCATGATCTGCTTCGGGATTCTACGAGCGGCATTGTCTGGATCTTATGTGAATTTCGGCGTGTTTCGATTATACGGAGATTCGTGCCTGGACGATGCGTTCAATATGTTCGTCAAAATGGTGCTTGCCATTCCTCAGGCTGATCTATTGGTAAGCGGTTGATTTCAGTTTGAATTATTTCACTGCTAATTGTTGCCTGTTTTATAGGCCTATGGAAAATTGAGTCAGAATTATTACTTCCTGTTGGAATCGTTGGCACAAGATCACATGACGTTCATCTCGCATTTGGAACCGCAAATATTCGTCTACATATTGCAAACCTTACACGAAGGATTGACCGCGTTGGGTGAGTTGTGATAGTGTTTTTTAATGAGACCTGAATGTAAATGTGCTTCCTTTCAGATACAATGATTTGCACGTGCTGTTGCTCCACTTTGGACCACATCATCACGTATTTGTATCGACGAGTCAGTCGAGCTGGGAAAGGGCGGCGTACGCATGCTGGTATGGCTCCAGAGGGTGACAATTGCCTCCGCGTTTTGGAACTGCATCCGGATATCATGCGGCAGGTAAGAATGGCACCGATGATGGTGCAAAGATTATTGAGGTCAAATGGTTTGTATGATGTGTGCGTTCTGAATGCATTCAGTAAACGAGATTTCGTTTCAGATTCTATCGACGATATTGCACGTGATCATGTTCGACGAATGCCGCTGTCAATGGTCCATGTCCAGACCGATGTTGGGCTTGATCTTATTGAACGAGGACTATTTCGGTCAATTGAAGATGCAAGTGGTCGGCAGCCAACCATCGGAGAAACAGCAACCGCTTCTGCAATGTTTCGACGCTTTAATGGAAGGAATCGAAAGGAATATTACGGTCAAGAATAAGGACAAGTAAGAAGATAACGTGAACATAATGTTCACCTGGCACATGAGGTCGTTATTTCAGGTTCACTCAAAACGTATCCATATTTCGACGACAAGTGGGCGAATGCTTGAAAGGTGCCTCGAATGAGAACATGGGGCCGATTGCCAATATCGGAAGTCCATACGGAGCGGATATGATGTCTTGAAGATGACAAAAACTTTCCAAAATTTACTCTTTTTTTAGTATGCTTATTTCTCGTTAGCCCAAGTATGAATCCTGCATGATGTAATCTGACTGTATGATGATGCGAATTTCGTATCTTCTCTGTTGGGAGAAATATAATCGACGTATAATTTCGTAGTGGTGATATATGACTGGTTCTTGCCAGAGGAATTCTGTATTCATTGACTGAATGTATCATGTCAATAGGCATATTCCACATGGATGGAACGGAACGGATTACGTGACAAATCGGATGTTGAAACAGTGCATTGATCATGACTATAATTGTCCATTTTACACCTGCGCCTTAGCCTCATTATTCAGGATGGCCCTGGAGCGTTAGGCATTTAGCTCATTTCGCATTCATGAATATTTTGACAAATATATTTTGTCGGATAAAAATGTCTTTAGGCCACTTCCACCTTTAGAAGGCGGATGTTGGATCATTGTCAATTACAGTATGCCTGACTAGAGGCGTGTTTATGAAAGCTCTCCTCTCGAACCTCAAATTGCGCAATCAAATTCCGATCGGACAGTTTCTGTCTTCTGACCTATAGCCAAAAAATTGCGCAATCTAATCAGGATAAATTCGAAAACGACGACCGGTGACCGGATATTGCGCAATCTGACCATCCCAATTCGATAGGTTCTGTATAAATAAAAATTTGGAACATGCCAGCCAACGATTGCGTGTTGAGCGAAACCACGAAATTGGCTGGCGATATAATGTACAAAATCACGTATCACTATTTCTTACCCATGTACCTGATCTTGGGCGGTGCAACGAATATAATACTATTGATTGCGTTTTATCGAAAATCCAAAACTCAACAAGCGTACGTGTATCAAGTATTGTTAACGGCCAGTAAAACGTTGGAAATCTTCGTATTCGGTACATTCCTATTGGAATTGTTCTGGTGGTCGGGCATATTCGTGGATAAAGCCGATTGGTTCGTCCGATCCTACGCTTGGATGTTTCATATGTCTCGGATCGGATTACCCGGATGTATGTTATTCATAATCAGTTCCCCCTTATTAGCCGTGGCCATGTCCGCGGATCGCGTATTCGCCTTAACACGACCGTTCGTGTATAAAAATATCCATCATAAAAAGCATCAAATCACGGCCACGTGCGTATGTTTCCTCGTATCCGTATCCATAGCTATGGCTTGGATATGGTTCTTCAAGATCGTACCCGAGGATGATCATTATATCGGCGCTACGGATCAAGATTACGTATCCACCTGGTATCCGCAATTAGCGTCGAAATTAGAAGTGGCCGTACGTTTGATCTGCGCGTTCGGATTGATCGGTTTGAATTTAATTATGATCAAGAAATTCTTGAAGCAAAAATCCAAGATCGCAACGTCGTCGAATGATAAGAAAGAATTGGAGAGGAAAGCGGCCGAACGTATGATCATTCTATTGAATTTGTATCAATCGATATTGATGAATTTGAATCAACTGCCGCACACCCTGCTCCATTTGTCCATATTCATATCGTCGGATTTCGACGCTTGTTACGGTTCGATCACTCATCCGTTGGCGGACGGATGCATCATGATCACGGATACGTTCGATTTATTCATCATTATGGCTATAAATAAGAAAATACGGAATATGGTATTCGATGTATTTCGATGCGACGGACACGGTCCGACACAAATTCAAAGCCAAACCGTACGGACGATTGCGGCTTCTGACATGGGCCCAGAACCAGTATAAGCATTGGCATACTGTAACCGCTAAGGTAATGCTTGCACTGGTATACTGTAACCGCTTAATGTACGATGCATTTTTCCATGAAAAATGACCTTATAAAGACAGAAATGGACACGTGATCAAAATTATCGATTTCTCAAATGTCGATTTTTTAGTGATCAAACCGTGATCAAAGGATGCACCGTCGTCGATTGTATAGGAAAATATCTCTCACAACGTCTGCGTATTTATCTATCGTCCAAAATCACCGATTGAAAATCACGTGCCAAAGCACAGGCAATTCCAAAAATTTGAAATCTTGAAATACACGTGATTAGTGCACAAAATACACATATTTGTGAACAACTGATCGTGCTGATTCTAAAAATCATATTCATTTTACTATGCGATCGATATTTAGTGAACTGATCAGAATGATCGATTTTTGATAAAGAGGTGATAGCTTGATTATGGCAACGCCAATCGAATCTGCGTACTCGATTGTCCAGGAAAATATAGCCACGTGTCATATTTAGCGTAATTTTGTACAAAAATATCGCCGATCAAAGTTTACATGCTGAGGCATAGCCAATTTTCAAAATTCCAAAATCGACAATCATCGCGATCAATGCTCACAATGCCATGTTTGCTACGATAATCTATTTATTCAGGTGCCAATTTTGGCCATTGCATGGACGCGATCTGGATGAGATTATTGTCTCCAATCTTCAAGCATGAGTTGAAGAAAGGCAATGCAGGCAATAAATAATGCGGCAGCAATAGGGACAGAGAGAAAAATGTCATGATTTTGGAAGTCGTGATGTTAATAAAAGCATAACATTTCCATACTCGAAATGATCAGTATAGCCAGCTTCGGTTCAGTGTGAATTTCGATCGAAGTTCACGTTCAAATTTCAGCATTCGAGCTGAAAATCTGTGCATTGAATTTTTGCTCAAGCTAGTCACAATGCTTTGATCGTCGAGTTTTCATGACTTCATACACCTAAACAACAACGACGCGTCGCCTCTAGCTAACTAATTTTATGAGTACCCAAAACCGTTTTTCGACATTTCTGATGCAAAAACAAACAACGAAAATAAGTGGTCCGATAATGCGAGGCATGTTTTCGACAGTTTGACACGCTGATCATCGTGGTGTCATTAGTTTTGCAAA
>JAQIWJ010000098.1:0-35557 GCA_034695185.1 Discolaimus major
TGCTAATCCAAAGAGCTCTTCATAATGTCAATAATGAAGCAATAACCGCAAAATACGCACGTTCTCCCAATAAGAAGTCCACGCTGCATCGATTGGCGTGCGCAGATTTCGTCTACCTTGCATATTTAGAAATTCGATCGCAATCATCGATTTTTGATCGAGAAGTGATGGATCGATTTTAATGACATCAATCGATAGAGCATGATCGATTCTGTAGAAATCCATATCACCGTGCCTGCGATTGCTTCCATAAGTCCAGAAAAATTACCAAAAAAACAGAGTGAGAATTCAAATTTTCGACCCCCTCTCAAAACCAAAGCTTGCGTGGACATTTTTTCCAGGTTAAACGACCATGCTGATGCCAATAGTTGCGTCAGATTCTGCATATTTCTGATAGTACATTACGTACACGGAAAATCTGACCATTGGTCAACGTTAGGCAATTGGATCATTTTCATTAGAAAACCGCATCTGAACTTGAATTCGAATGAGATCTTCTTCCATGTTGACGTGATTCAAAACCGATCATACAACTGGTATCGGATAAACTGGAACTATTCCATTTAGCCCAAAGTCTTTTCCTTTTTTCATCTTCGCTTCTTTTCTTCCTATCAATCTGTTGCGTATGTTGTTCGAGAAATATGAAATACAAGAACAGCAGCATCCAACAACAAAGCAAGAATACGCCGAACCAATATTGTACGCTCAAATTATTCGATTCTTGCATGATTGATCAATCCGAATACGAATATATCTAGCATGTTTTCACCAATGCCAGAGTGGACTTTATTGGCTTCTTGGAAAAAACCGTGGATCAGGAGGAGGTGCCCACTGATTGGCTTCCCACGTTCACTAATGTAAAGCTAATTGCTTCGCACGCTGAGTCGTGAACCATTGCGGACCATCAATGAAGGACGTGATCGAAATGTGAATCATAAACCGGGCAATTTCCAATGCGGAAAATTGCGTTTTATCATGTTGCCAATTCGGAAAGATTCTTTGAAATTCGAACCTGACCGTTTGGCTTCGTATGCAAAAACGCATTCGAATTCACAATGCTCCTAGCTCAGAGAAGCCTCTCCGAATGAAAGCTCATTAGCAGAGAAAATATTGATGAGAGAGAGAAATCAATGCATTCGTAATTATGGAATACATCATACAGAGTTGACACTAATTAGTCTCCGCGTGATTGATTATGTTTTCTCTGATTTTTGCCAAGATGTGATTGGCTGCTTATTTGTCAAAACTCCTTTTCTTTGTATTTTGGGCGTGTTATCAAAAATATGCTTCCAATTGCGTAATTTTTCTAACGGGTTACTGTAATCTTCCTTAGGCAACGCTCCATGCGTCTACCGTATCCTTCCCGCCTTTCTTTCCCATACTTTTCATTGGAAATTGATTTGAAATTTGATATAAGGAGTGTCCAGGTTGCCTGGGCCTGTGAATAACATGTAGAATAATGCAAAACTTCTATTCGAATGTCTTTCATGCCTTATTAGAATTCTTTCTGCATTCTATTCAATTCTTTGATTATTTTGCAAAAATTTTGAATCAGGTATCCAGTAATGACGTCATTCTCCAATAATGGCGTCAGTCAGTAGGACCGCCTACCTAACGACCAATCAGCGGCTGAGGAGTGGGCGGGGCTTCACGCCTTGCATGGAAAAACGCATCTGTTGAGAATAATAGACCACGGCCGTGTTGATGAAATGGAACTTTGGGGCTGGATGGATAAAACTGATTCATAAAAAAATTTTAATATAAAGGCCGTGGGAAAACGGCTGGCATATATGGGGACAGATTTTTGGCTCGAGGTCCAGAAATGCATGTGATTTTGATTTGTTCTTGCACTGCAAATCAGAAATGCATTCAATAATATAAATGGATGTTGCATTTTATGCGAAGAAATGAAATTCAGGGTTTCAGCAGAAGCATTCGAATTCGTATGGTACAATTGCTGCTGCCGGTCAGTTCCCATCGATTGATTTATGTTTTTTTTGGCATCAAATTATACATGAAGATATGAACATGGGAAAACCGAATCAAACACAAAATAGCTCATCTTTTCTTTGCAATCACATAAACAGGGTCTTGCTTATTTCTGCGTTTCCAATGCTCTAAAGCCAAAACAACTAGGCTAATCACTAATCCAATAGCATTCAATATGAAAACGCCACCTAAATCGTCCAAATTCAAACGTTTCGTGGATGCTCGAATTACATCCAGATCATCCAATTCTGTCACTGAGCATTTTTCAGATGGTCGAGAATAATTCTTATACCAAAGTACAATTAGACCTTTCTCAATGATCTCTGAGATACTGAAAAGCATTTTTCAGTAATGGCCACTCGATACAGTATGCTTACATCTCTGCGAATACGGCTGTGTATGGTGAATTTTTAGGAAATCCGAAAGAAACAGGCCTCATGTATAATCGATCGTTCAATATCAGATATTTCTGACCATCGCACATCATTTTTTGATATTGCTCCAATGTACTAGTCCTGTCTATGTATGCCACTTTTTTCTCACGCCTCATCATCTCTATGCATTCGCGACTATTATTGGCAACGTATTGAGGATGTCGATCCAAGAATTTGCTTATGATACAGTACGCCTGGACATTGCTAGCCTAAAACAAGGCCTTATCAATTCGTGCCTAATGCGAAGTGTGCGTGCATACTTTCAATTCATCATAAAACGCATTTCCACCCGGCAAGCATATCCTGTATTCTCCCTTCTGAACTAATGCTGATAATCCTTTCAAATCTTTGAACGGCAATTGCTGCGGAATTGGTGCGGTCAATGTGGCCACCAAGAAACTTCCATAACTGGCAATGCAAACGACGCATAGCATCCACCAAGATGTGAGAAGAATTTGAGCCCACCATGTCCCCGGTGATAATTCTAGGCCTAAATCCAATGCAGCATTGATTGAAGCTTACTTACGAGCTGACAAATTTATCACCTTGATTAAATATACCAGCACCAACGTATGTTATGCAATCAACAAAATTTCCTAATTTCGGATGCGCCCATGATTCATGGATATGACCATAATAAATCATAGACGTGACCACAATGAGAACAGCCAAAAGGCATATCCATATTTTCCAACCTAACGGGCTAGTCCAATTCCATAATCTCAGTTGAACTCTAGCTTCTGGTGCCAGAATCATGATGGATGATGAATGAAAATAGAATGGTGGGGAAAAATCGATTATACGTTTCCTTCCTTCTGTCATGCTAATATCATAGGCTGCTATGTCCACTTCCTGAGAAATTTATATATTAGCTAAAATCTGTACGATGCACTTGGCAAGTCACCTTGCGTTGAGCTAAGCCAACGACTCCGTTCGACATGCCATTATTATCGATGACGCCTATGACCCCATCCGGTGATGTGATGATTTCGTATCTGAAGCAAATGGAAAATCGAAATATTGATTGATGCTTTGGGAGGGCCATGGCCATCATGGTTATGCCATGGCCGAATATGGCATACCTAAATTGGTACCGTTTCGCAATTTCATGCAGAATTTCGAATAAAATGCCACTCCACAATATGCTGCCATTGATGGAATTTGCAACCACGAATGGACCTGTTTCAGCCTGTATGCAACATCAGTGCTGATAAGCCAAGTCAACGATGCCTTCTGGAAATTTCTTACTTGTAAAGTGCCAATTCTCAGAACCTTATTTTTCAATGACATTGCTGCTGATTCTACATGGAAAAATGGACGATGTGATTTGTGATTTGTATCATCCACTGTGCCATAAACACGTAAAATTGCGCAGCATTCATGCTGTGATTTGGTATGATCTTGGATTTTCTCTATCCACAGTACATTGGGATATTTGCTGATAAATATGGATAACGCCTGATCCAATGATTCGTGATAAATGTTGCAATCGTCTGATTGGCATAGACCCTGCGAAAAAGAGGGCATGGTAACAAAGGTCTGCTGGTGCGAGGCTGACCCTGCTGACCCCTGGGATCATCATCCTGTCATGATTTTTCAACCGGTTCAAAAATCAATATCCACCTGTAAAGTGATATTCGAGAAATTCACGACCACCACAGATTTCGTGATTTTGCTATTGGAGCATGACAAAAGCCCCGTTCCAATCCGACTCAAATCCACAAGTTCAATTTGGATACCACGATTGGACAGTAAGTTCAAAGCTGTCAAAATTTCATTATTGTAATTGCCAGAATGAAGAATGATAACAGAATTCCAAGACATGGCTGACGTTTCTGAATGAACGCTCTGATTTGCATTGTAAATAATATCAGTAGACACTTTGGCCAATTTTTGCTGGTGATCATTGGCCGGACATACTGAAAACTGGTCGTGTAATCAATGCATTTTTTCAGTACGTTTGAATTTTCGGGTACCTGTGATCAATATGGGAGTACAAAAATTGGACATAATTAGTATGATAATGAATGCACGATTTATCCCGACGTTGGCCATGACACAAGAATTTCGAGTACTGGCAGTGTGCCTCACATTCTTTCAGAAAATCGATTAGCTAATTGCAAATGGGAAATGCGCCTATACAAAATCGTGCACCGTGAAAAAACAGACTAGAATCAATCAAGCTAAAAGACACCGCCACTAGTTTACACGTTGATTGATTAGAAACCGTCTTTTCATCGACGGTCTACCCTCTGCAATATTGGAAATTCATTCATGCAGTGGCGTCTGCTTTTGTCAATGAAATTATGAAAAACATGGCGTCAGTGGAAACGGAAAGCCTAAAATAGCCGCTAGTGCACTTGTAAAAATCATTATCAACAGCTGCTGTGGTCATAGGTAATCGCGATTTCGTGATCATTGCGAGTGAACGTGATAAACGTGTCTGAACGGTTACAGCACTATTCTTATGATGTCATTGTATAAAATAACAAAATGCTGTCGTCACTGACAAAAGGAACATATCCAACTCAATACTTGCAATGAAACCGTTTTGCATTGACCGTCATTGATAAAGCTGGCTGGTGGTCAAACACAGGCCTACAGTCCCGCATGTTCCAGTATACTTTTACTTATACTGAAACTAGTTACTGAAACTGTTTTTGCAATCAGTATACTTATACTTATACTGTACTGAAACTCGGCCTATACTTTTACTGAAACTCAGAGAAATTCTCAACCCATTGAGAAAATATGCAGTTTCAATGGCCTGTCTTTGCTGTTTGCTGAGATTGGAGCACTTTTGGAAGCTGACTTTCCCATCTATGGCCTTGTTTAGGCGAAAGGCTTAGATTTCCAATGAATCCAAACCTAACTTGACACATGCAGGCATATGGTAAAAAATTTTTGGCATAAATACTGCTACTGAAACTAGTTACTGAAACATTTTTATAGTTTAAGTATACTGTACTTATACTGAAACTCAGGGTTTCAGTATACTTTTACTCATACTGTACTTAAACTGAGGAATATACTTATACTGAAACTGAATGTCCATACTGGAACATGCGGGCCTACAGTATCACCTGTGGCACCAGACCACTAGGGCTTATATACCTAGCATTGCGGAAAGATGGAAAAGATCAGAATGCCAAGCACATTGGAAAGCCAAATAGCATAATTTGAGACGTCATTTGCTAAATGCCAGAAAACATGGCCGATTTTGATCACTGGTATAATTTACGCTATTATGACACATTTTATACCGGTCCCACGATTAGCACAGAATAAATAATCATACCCATGCACTCGCTACAATTTGGATGCTAATCCAATGGGCAAGATTAATTCTAAATGGCCGATTTCTAATCTCAGCTTATATCTAGTGGATATCAAAGTATCATTGACGCTCGTAGCTGGTATATCATGCGGTATATTGATACTGATCAATTTCGTAATGTCCTTTCCACGTTCAGGCATATTCAATTGAATAGCATCCACCGTTTTGCTGACCATTTTACTATCGAACGCCGTGTGGAAGAAACTCATGGATCGAAAATGAACGTCTTGAACCAAACTCAAGACGGCCGATGAACGCAACGATCTGCGTGTATTATTTTCCAACCATACTTCCACGGGCATGGATTGACCCAAAACGAAGGCCGATCGGTGAACGGATATAGCCGCGTTCACACGACCGAATCCCATGCCGCACCAGCCGGATTTCTCGTAACTGCCTTCTTTGCGTAAATTTTGATCCGCTCGATCATCGGGGATTAATTGATTGATTTCTACTTGGGCTGAAAAGGGTGGTGGGATTCGAACAAATGTGCTGCGAAATCGACAGCTAATCGTGAGGGTTATGATTTTGATTGCACCATCAAGAATCAGCATGGATGATTAGACTGAAATTCATCCAGTACGGATGGATTTTAAGGCACAAAGCCTGAACCAGATTTGGCTGGTACAGCATATCTGCATGTATCTCCTGAACTGATAATTGAATTTTTATCACTGCTCAGCCATGACTACAGTATGCCCGCATTCTCTACTCCAATGCAAGCTGGGTTTTAGCACAAGCTACAGTATGCCTATAGAATTTGTCCCCCAAAAGCCTCACCGGTGACTGCAATTGCTTTCTCAATCGTAAGCTTCTTATTTCTGGACGAAAATCCAGCCCGAAATGACGTGGCTCTTTGCATATCCCCACCGGTCACGTTGACTTCGGCCACGCACGCGTAACGGATCGAGCCGAATTCGCCTTCGTACGAGGACGGCAATGTTTTGGGTAATGCGAATTTGAACGGGAATCGATGAGTGCCCGATGGCAAATGACCACGGTCGTCCAATACATTGGCCAACAGATGTTTGAACGTTTGTTTTAAATTCAAATACGGTTCTGTACTATCGTAAATATTATCCGAGACTTTATTCACCCAACTAGTTTTCGCTTCTCCGCTCAACGTCACGTTGAGATCTTTGATTTTCACCGCATGTTTGGAGGAGATGGATAAATATACGGCACCGGTTACATTATCGCCAGCCAAATAATGGCCGTCGAATCGATCGAGATGTAAATCGAATGATTCCAATTTCACCATATTTGCATCAATGCAATGATCAATCTGGTATGCTTGTTTTCAGAGCATCAGTCGGAAAAACATCTCGTAAAAATGCATTGCACTTTAATGACCGGATCGGCTCGGAACCGAATTAATTATCGATTCCAAGCTGGAATGACCAATTTGGCGGATGTTAAGGCTGATATTGGGTCTTGGCGTTTTGTTCTCCAGTCAGGGTTGAGTAAAATGAGAAAACGACATGTGCAAATGCAGGCCATGAGAGAATAGGATTCCAAATTCCATAGGAAATGAAATGAATCAAAGCTAATGAACGGAAGTCATCAAAGCCCATCCTTATTTCAGGATAACAATGGATAATTTTACGGGAAATGGCCACAGACCATGTTTTGGAGTCTAACGACTGCTTGGCCGTAGCTGTTGAAATTTTTTCCTGCATTTTATATCCCAAGAAAAACATCCCACATCCTTCGGTTCAGCAGGGATTCATCACGGAATGGTGAAAGAAATGTCTCATGAGGCCTTTTTGATGGATCATGCGTTCAATGTAGACACACGAAGATGAACTGCTGATAATTGTGCCCATTTCTGAAGCATGTTATGTCCACTGTCGATTTTTATCACGCCAATCGATTGTCCGTGGCCAAATATATGCATACAAGCCATATGTATCATTTGCCGCAGAAAAATCACATCAAAAATCATGGGCTGGAGGATTGCAAAATCGAAAAGTGTATTTTCTTGGTCGAATAATCATACTGATTCAAAAAAATCATACTCATATTGATGAACCAAATATTCACAGTTCCATTTCTCTCTGCCTGGGTAAACTCCGCCCATTCGCTCACGTGACCGGGTAGGAATGGCTTTGGCCAATCAGAGAAGGCCGTTAGGAGAACGCATGATTTTCAGGCTAGCTGATTTCTGGAATCGATTTTCTCGATAACGATCGCGATTGGAGAACTGAAACTTTCAACGATTATCGGCCCTGAGGTCGATTCGATTCCCACAAAAAAATCAACAAAATCGACCAAGCTGGAAGGCTTAAAATTAAAATTTTCGTTTGGCGGGAAATATTTTTTGGATTTCAACATTGGTTTTAAGCAATTATTTCTTGAACGGTTTGGATTTGAGCATCGAAAATTGGCAGGAATATAGAACTCCCGGTCCCCCATGATCCTGCAAAAGATCTTCGATATTGATCAACCGGTTCGTCCAAAAATCGAAATAATCGATTTCAAAACAGTATTGTGGTGTTTTTGACATTTTATCGATTATCTTCACGATGGTATCGATTTAATCGATGAAACTTTGCAAAATTATGGGCCTCCGGGTCCCCGATGAATCATGGAAATCGCCCGAGTAGGAGGCGAGAAATCGCGAATTTTCGATTGTCCAAACTACGCCCACTTTTAGAAAAATGCAGATTTTGAAATGAAAAAAACGGAATTAGGCATGGAAAATGGTCAGGAAAGATTCCTGATCAATTATCGGTTATCTGAAGGAGGTTCCGATAACCGTGTGGATATGTTTTGTCAAAATTGCAAAATTGTGGAATTCTACAGTATACCTGCATAAAACATGTTTCTCAAAACGCAGTATCAGCAAAAAATGTCGATTATTGATCATTTTAGTGTAATCAGTGATCAGATTACTCTCTAAGTCGCTGATACTAAAAATCACATTTACTTTGCTGTACGATCGATATTCAGGGATTTGATCAAAATGATCAATTTCTGATAGAGAGGTGATAGATTGATTTTGGCAACGCCAATCGATTCACCACGTTTGATTGTCCAGGAAAATATACCCACATGGCATACCTGGCTTCGTTCTGTGACAAAATATCATTGACAGATAATCCTGTCAAAGGATATGTGATTTTCAGAATTTCAAAATCGATTTTTCGCATAAATTCAAACCAGCCAAATGTGAAGGCGTACTGTAACCGCTTTCACACGCCTTAGACACATGGACGAATCATGTGTCCCCAATCACGACCCAATCAATAATCGCCACACAATGATTTGAATGGAAAACCATGTTAATGAAAATCAAGTTAACAATAACAAAACATAAGCACCGTGATCAGTAAATTCAATATCGCAAAATTCATGAGTACGACCCGCATATAAAAAAGTATATCAATGAGAACACGTGAGAAAAGCGACTAGCAAAAAAACAGCTGCCAGTTATGTGAGCATAAAAATTAAAATTAGCATTTGCATATGTCCTTGAGAATTAGACTTCGGAGCAAAGATGTTCATCCGAGAATGATACTGATTTGGGCATTGTCGAAGATCCCAGCTTCGGTTGCAATTCGTTCTCTGTAGCTTGTCGAGATCGCCTCAATACTGGACTCCCATCACCCGTGTTGATTGGCACGTCTGCAGATACGTTATGGAAATCCAACTGAGCCGGTTCCAGTTTCTCCATACGTTCCATACGCTTGGCATTCGATCGTCGACCAGTACCGTGATCTTGAAAATCGGCCGGGTCGTCCACTTTGACGAAACTTCCCGAGAATTGTCCGTTAGCTTCTACGACCGAATCTCGTCGTTTCTTCAATGCACGCGCCGCCGCTTTCTTGGCACTTCCCGATTGGAATAGGACGTTGTCATTCTCCAAACGAATTCCTGAAAAGCATGATCTCATTGATCATGGATCCCAGCATGGTTCTTTTTCAGATCTTACCTCTCAAACTTTCTCGATGCTTGTCAGGATTGAAATTGAAGAATCGTTTCTGGAACGTTGCATGCAGACCACGCGTCTTCGGTTTCTGTTTCCTGGCACGCTCCAAATTGAATACCACTTTACGACGTCGTTGAGCATTGGACGGTTGATTGACGATTGCACCGTTGCTTCGACCGCGACGATTGGTACCACTGTCGTCTTCACCCAATCGTTGTAGTCGTTTGGCTGAAACAGAAACTGGTTGTCAATCCAAACGTCCGAAGACTACTAGCATTAACCAGCGTTCATTTTACGAATAGAATCAATGTCCATAAATGACCATACTTACCAATTTCCACAGCATTCTCTTCCAAAATCTCCTCTCCGTTGAATTCTCTCGGATGAGTCCGTTTGAAGCATGGCAGAATGGTACTGGCCAACGTGTGTTGCAACGTCTGCCACCTGTGGGCCAGCATTCCGATCGTTTGGATGACCAATATCAACGATAAGAATATGATGATCATAAATCCGATCGGTTCGATTTTCAACGGTCCCGTATACGGACGCATTTTGCCCAATTCCGGATCCCATTTGATCATTGTACGATTTCCTAAAACATGGATGACATGAGTCACACATGGATCATCATGTGCTGAAATGCAGTTTTCTGCACAAAATATGAACACTACGTACCTGAGGGATTCCAATCGATCGATAATATTTCCTTGTGCATTTGCAGTAGATAAATGATCAGGATCATTAGCGCATTGATCAGTAATAGACCGAACGCAATCTTGTTCCGTAAATTGCGCAATTGATCAGCAATTATAGCTTCGTCCTCTGGTGACTTTTCAATAGGCTGCAAAAGAACTCGGTCATTATTCCGCTACAACATATAAAAAGGACTTACTTTCAAATAGGTCTCAATTAAATCGACCCAAAATTGATTCTCCACTTCGTCCAAAATATCGTTTGGTCCGCGCGCAATGTATGGCAACGTCATCCATTTTGGCACATCGCTATCGGGTTCTGGGGATCGATGATTCACTGAAATTTAGAATCCATTAGCAGCAATTCAACTCATAATTTAAAAAAACACTTACTAATTGGAAGATAATTGCTGGTGCCAGCCATTTGACCCATATCAAGGCCGTCATCGATTTCTCCAATACTGTGACTGATCGATGAATCCATACTGGAACCGCCATCAGCTTCCACCGACACGTCCAATGCACGAATCGATGTTCTTCCTGAATATCGATTAAGCGATTTCTTCTGACCGTATTTCCGATCATCGATCGGATCCATTTGCTGAGGCAACGAGGCGGACGATGACAGCGGATGCGACGACGAGGCTGGATTCCCATCGTTGGTATCATCCGTCAGGCTCCGTTTTCGTAGAACACCACCGCGACCCGGAGTTGCTGTAGTAACGCAAATTTCTGGCACACTGACGCATCGACGT
This sequence comes from Discolaimus major, assembly GCA_034695185.1. Lineage (NCBI taxonomy): Eukaryota > Metazoa > Nematoda > Enoplea > Dorylaimida > Qudsianematidae > Discolaimus > Discolaimus major. Next base: position 11,139 of record JAQIWJ010000098.1, read on the forward strand.
AAATTTTGAATATCGGGTTCCATTTGGAAATCCACTTTTTTGGTCGTTTCATCGACCACATCCACATTGGGCTGCGATAGTTCGATTTCATTGCCATCGGTATTTCGATCCAAACGCGCCAAATTTCCTGCTCCAACCACCGGAGCTCGACCGCTGGTTTGTTGATCACCGAGTAAATGCGGAGTTGACAATACCATCGAAGTCGGTAAGACCAAGGATCGTCGTTTGATCATTTCGTCCAATCGAGTATCGACGCGTTCAATTCGTCTATCCAAACGTTCCAAATGTCCTCCGATGTAAACGAAATCATCATCGTCGCCGCCTTTGGACGCTCGTTTCCGCCCGATACCGCCGTGATCGTTGGGACACAAGAAGCACATGCATAAATTTCGGCATCCACATTCCACGTTGGAGTCGTTCGGTAGAGTTTTGTTCGATTCAGAGTCAATCTTATTCTTTCCACGTATTCGTCGCATCCATTGCTGCCATTTCGTTTCGGCAGCACGACCAGCCGCACGTTCGGCCGCTTCACGCGTCCCCCAATTGATCACGTTCAAATTGACCAACGCGTACAGTGATAATAGGACGTACGTACACGGGATCATCAGGAAGAATACGGCGCCGTAGAAGATATTCGTGAACTCGTGCGGGTGAAAGAACGCGGCGATGAAGAATATGGAAGCCAATGATAATACGAATATACTGATCGGACTATCCGCGCCTTCGGTCGTAATTTGGATACCCGTACCAACCAATACGGCCATCATGACGAACGCGTAACCGATGCTCAAGATTTTGGCGAATAATAGCTGTGTATCACTGCTGGCCACGAAGCAAGTAATACAATATACGACCACCGGGATAATATTGCTCCATACGACTAATGTACTTTTCAATTGTAAACTGGCCACTTGAGCGAATACCATCATGGTGAAGATGATGGCCGGACTGAGTAATGAGAATAATATGACCAACATTTGGTAGAATATGTAGAATCGGGATAATGAATCGTTGTTCCGAATTGCACGCTGAAATTCAAAAGCGTACACGTATATTCCGCTACAAGTCAACAAATTTTGCTTACCCGAAAATCATACAGTAAATCCAATGTATTAGCAGTCGATGACGGTGTCCAACGACGACGTTGATTGAAGAATTCGTTGAAACCTTCCGGAGCGTGCGTCTCCGCATCAGCAGCCGCCGCGTATTCGATACGATAACCTTGTTTCAGTAATAACGTCGATAACCAACGATCTTCGCCTGGAAAAGACAGCAGTCATGTAAGAGAGCAATTGCGCAATTTAGCACAGCATGCCCAACGGCATGGTCCAAGACTAAAAAAGCCTGCATCTTACCTTGATCATATTGGACGAAATGACGAGCTTCTTCAGCCAATTTCGTGTACTTGTTCATGACATTGTCGTCCATCAATGCCGAACCACGGAACATACTGAAGCAACCGGGCGAGCACAATACGCAACCGAATACGTGCTCCGCAGCTTTCTGGAACCAATGGGCGATGGCGTATTCGAATTTCTGGTACCAAACCATGATGCCTGAAACGAGCGAATTCAATCGTACGACCCAAATAAAACATTCCAACTTACCAGTGCCAATAGGATGAATACGACCACACGCGGATCCCAGTCGAGAATGTTTCCGCATCAAATCCACCAATTTTTGAACAGCCGCGGGCGTAAATTTCGAATCACCGTCAATAGTCAGAATGAACGTGTTGTCGGCCAATAATTGCTTGCGATTGATGTCCGATATCAGCTCCATAACTCGATGACCGAGCAGGTAATACATGTACATGACCTGAAAAATTCGAATTTCACGACCGATTCCTCATAATCAAACATTGCTCACCTGACTCCACCTCTTCTTATTTCGAATTTTCTGCTTATCTTTCATATGAACGAATAATCGATTATCGCCGGGTAAAGTCCAAACGAGTCGGCCACCGTACGGGACGTCCAATTTGACGGGCGGATGTAATTTCATATGGATATTGTGTACGGCACTGGCTGCTTCGTCCACTGCACCGACGAATGTTTCCACGAATTCGTTCGGAACACGACAACCACGCTTCTCGTCGTCCGCCCAGGCGTCGTCGAAGAAGATGTGCGCTTCCAATTCGTAATAATCCTTGTCGATCACTTTCAAATACTTTTGAGCGTTCCTCCGTGCGCTTTGATCTTCGTCCATTCTGAAAAGACAATTGCGCAATGAGCGATTTGAATACATTGATCAGACGCATCCAAAGCATGCTGCTTACCTGATAATCGATTTCAACGTTTGGATCATTTCATTCCTGGTCTCGTGCCACATGGTCGCGCAAATATAAATCTTCGTCACAGCATCCGCGTTGCTATTGAGCAGTGACATGGACGTCATGCTGCAGGCCAACGAGGCTTCCGTACCATCGGTTGCACCGGATTCTTCATTGCCATCATCATTCAAATCCTGAAACCCAAAAATATGATAATCCATGAATCCGCAGACAAAAATTCCTCTTACTTTGCTTCTGATTCGTCTCGGCCGCCTCCTTCTGCGATTCAGTACCAACGTATGATCCACGAGTAATCCGTCGTATAATGGATTGATGAATATCCTGAAAGATAAATTCTTTATCAAACTGAATCCGCAAACATTCTCACAAGAATACTTACGTATCAGTCTTATTCAGTCGTCCAGAAGTATCGGCGAAAATATGTCCGACCAACCATAAATAACTGATCAACCAGAAGATCCAGGCCCAAGCTGATCTCCGTTCGAATAAACCACTTGCCAAATCTGCGTAATCGCATCGCCAAAATAATTTATCCGGTATCCAATGGGCGAAATAGCAAGTTTGAAATCGCCGAGCTTCGCAAAACGATAATAATAAGATCGTCGTGATTGGTAAGACGATGACGGTGGGTAAGGCGTAACTGAATCTGTCCATTCTCACTTTGCAAGCGAATCTTGCGCATTGATAACAAACGAACGTCGAGAATACCAATGATAAGAATAATAACCATACGTTGTAGGCCAATTCTTGTTCTTCCTTGAGTTCTTCCAATTCTTTCGGCACCGGTTCATGATCGGTGATATTCACGCGTTTGAACGGCGACGTCAAATCGAATAAAGCCGTCACCGAATGTCCAGCTCCGCCGCATAGGATCATGAAGAAGAAGGATAATAAGCATTTCCAAAATGTCAACGCGATTTGAGTCTTGTACCGGACGCGTTGAAGATGATCTCGTAGACGAGCTAATCGCTTCAAAATCTCCGGACCGCTGGCGCGATCCACGTAATTCTCCCAGAACGTACACGACGCCAGTAATAATGCGATCGGCAGAAGGATACGACTTCCCAAATCAGATCGAACCAACGGATCGAATATCGGCCATATCCACAATGCACTGGATTGACATAATACCACTAGTAAATCCACGCCGAGTAGAATAATACGCTTCGGAGTGCACGCGAAATCGGCTTCTGAAATTGAAAAGCGAAAATTTAAAACCGAGTTCAATGATCAGAAATCCAATTATACTTACGAAAATGTCGTAGAAATCTCAATAACGCAGGCACAATTGCCAAGGCCGCTAATAACATGGAGGCTCGAACTGAATCCAATCCGGGCATGACGGCGAATATCAATAAGCAAACACCGGTCGTTTGAGCCGATTCCAGTAAGAAGGCGATGAAGAATAAACGAATGGAAGGCGACGGGACGAATTTGAAACTGACCACACGAATACTTCGGATCAATAGCAGAAACTGAGGGACGCACATGGCCAGCCATAAGTACCAATAAAACCAGGCCATGCTATTCGGCGACAGTCGTTCTCGATCTTGAGGAATCAACGATCGTTTGTGACCTGAAAAAGGGGACTATCGTACTCGAGAGTCCTGGCTAAAGTTCAGATCACTAAACGTTGCTTACCATAAGGCCTGCACGGAACGTACGTACGATCGGCCGATTGAATATTGGCAACCATAAAGAGTAACGACGTTTTGGCGACCACACCGCTTCCGCATACGATGACATGAAGAACGATGTACGTGAATAATTTCAGCACTTGCGCAGTGAGTAAAGTCCACCGGGGTGCGAATTGTTCTTGATCTCGAGGTATGGATCGAAAAACGTTCCAGCGTTTATCGATTTTCCTGAAAAATGGTACCCGATTAGACATGGCATTGGCAAGAAGCATTGAAATACTTACGTGCTTTGTGCAGATAGAAGGCCGAGTCGTTGAGAAGCCGGATCTTTAGCACCAGGCGTATCGTGAAGAGTTCCTTTCGCCGATTTATCACCGTAATCGAAACTGAGACGCCTGGCGAATTCGATAGCACTCCGAACATTGAACGATGCGTGTGGTTTGGCATCTGAAAACCGAATCAGGCTTAGCCGGATTCCAAGTTGGCTAATAGCCATCGGCTAGCTTTCAAATGATTAGCTTACTTGAAGTCAGTGAAGTTTGTTGCCTTCGGTCTATCCCAGCCATGGAAATCTGGTCGATTGAATACAGCCGTTTTTCATTCAAAGCGTAAATCCATCATCCGAATCCTAAAACACGTGGCAGGTCAGGTTTTCTGCCATCATCACATCATTCAACTTCTTCGCAGTCTAGCAAGGAAGGAATTAGGACGGCATTCTTTTAGACATGGCGTTGATAGGGACCAAAACTAGTCCTATCAGCCCGGTTCAAATGTCTCCTCCCCCCCCCCCCCCACACATGGAGAAATGAAGGATCAACACAGCAAAGCCTTCGCATACATACAACTACACAAAATAAATACAAAAATATCATGGTTTTTCAACCGAATCAGATCCAAAACAAGGAGATAATTACTCCAATAATTTACTGAAGCAAAATTGTCAACAATAACAACAACGAAGCAGAAAATCGATCCGGGATAAAACGCCAAATCAACAATATCCTCTGATCATCAAAAAGCTGAAGCCGACGATGAGCCAGATGTTGATCCCAAAACGCCTGGTGTCATAACTTGGTACAGCTTGTGGACGGCCGTTGAAATCATATGATGCAATGGTTCATCGTCACAATGAACATCCTGCAAATGGATGGTCTTTGGAGAAATCAGCAAAAGCAAGGAAATCAGCAGCTTACCAGAGTTTTCAGATCAATCGATGCCGCTTTTCCATCAACAACCATGGCCAAACGGTCGCTTGGACCACTATCTTGCGACACCGCATTTTGACCAAACAAATCCGCCAACGTTTCGATCAGGCAGTCTTTGTAATACAACGAATCCACTTGCACCGGCATGGGAATATCTGAAATGAAAAATAGTTACTGTAAAATCTTTAAAAATTTGTATAGCAATGCTTACTTTTCAGAGGAATCGGATTCGATTCCGCTTGCAACACGGCAGCCAAAACCGCATCAGCGTACATGTCGTTCACTGGATTCGCCACCCATTCCAAAACGACCACTGGAGGATCGAATTGCACAGTGACTTGACGGAATACTTTCAACGTTTTCTTCTTCGACGTGTCTCCGCCTTCTTCCGGTTTGACCGATGGTTGCTGTTGCTCGTGTATTTGCTCCACGTCGCCAGCCGAGATTTGTCGCAGGTAATAATCCAATAACGGCAACGATCCGCTGTAGAATACGCTCTGACGCTGGGTGAGAATACTTTGGGATAATTCGGTGTAGGCCGATAAGTCGCTCGGATCCATCAAGTGGTAATTGAAATTCCTCTTCACCAACACGCCGGATACAATTTGACCATCTTGCGGTGGCTGTTGAGCCAGTTTTCCAACGACCTTCGCCGTTTTCTCGCCTCGAAAATGGAGCTCAACGGTTTGAGTATTCCTTGGATTGTGGACTTCGATGCGGTTCTGGTGATCATCCTCGTATTCGCGTACGATCGCAGCTTTCAATCGACTCATTTCGGTCATCTCGCCATGGACAAGGACCACGTGCGGCGGTTTCAATTGACGTATGAATTCCGAAGTTTGACGATAATCAGTATGCGCTGAGAAGCTGATATATGCGACCTGAAATCAGACAGAATATAGATAAGGACAGACCATATAATAGAAAATCAGCTTACCTGTAGCCTCATTGGTAATTTCTGGCCACTCAATGAAACTATTTCGTCCGGTTCGTTCAAAATATGCTTGGCCAACGTGCCTTCCACGCAATAACCGGCGATGATACATCCGTTTTTGGAATCTGGACACCACGTTTCGAATAATTCACGACTGAGTCCGCTTTGCAGCATACCAGGGCTGGCCAACACCACGCATGGTCCCACATCTTCGAAATGATCGATGGATCGTAAATTGCTGATATGCTTGAAGATGAACGGGTTGTTGACGGCGATTTGCTTTTGAATTCGTTGATTCATTCCACTGACGAACGTCTGGTACACCGCCATACATTTCTTGGCCAATGACGACGCGTAATAAATGGGGATGTCGTGCAATTCCGGATGCTGTTCCCAATATTCGTCCAATATCAGCAATAATTCTTGCGCTCGTCCCAAAGCGAACACGGGTATGACACAACGTCCACCGCGTGCCACAATTTCGTGAACCAGGCTGGTGAATCGACGTTCTCGGTCCTCGCGTTTCTCGTGAATTTGCACGCCGTAAGTTGATTCCACAATCAATACATCCGGACGGACGTTTGGTATTTCGGCGGCGCATAAATGACGATCTTCCAAGCGCGAGAAATCGCCGGTATAGAGTACCTAAAACGTGGTTTCAATTAGAATGAATGCTTGAGATGCGTTGAGGGTTGATCAATGCAAAAATGCTAACCAGAAACGCTTACTTTGATACCAGCAATCTCGATCATGAACATGCAAGCGCCCAGAACGTGGCCGGCGACGTAACACCAAAATTTGATGCCGTTGACTTCCTTCTGCTCGTGAAAATCGATGACCTCGATCTTGTCCATGCTTTTCTCCAAATCGTCTTCCGTGTACAGCATTTGATCAGCGCCAATATTGCTAAAAATGAGCTTCATGTAATTGGACCGCATTTTAACTTGGCTTGTTAAACATAAAATTACACTAAATAAATATCTCACCTGACTTTAATATAATCCGAGACGATCATACGATAAATGGCTTTCGTAGCATGAGTCATAAAGCATCGACCACGAAATGAAGTTTTTTCCAGAAAATGAGGCAACGCTCCACTGTGGTCCAAATGGAAACTGAAAAATTGATGAAATTAAACACAGCTATGAACTTTTAAAGGCCACTTACTGTGTAATCAACAGGATATCAATTTCCTCGCAATCGATCATATCGATGAATGGTAAAGCGGCACGACCGACCTGGCCGGGGTGAATTCCGCAATCCAGCTAAAACGTTAATTTTGGAACCAGAAATGGAAAACAATTTATGCTTACCAAGATTTTCTTTCCTTTGAATTGCAATAGAATACACGATCGGCCTACTTCTTGCCCGGCTCCCCTGGAAACAGAAATCCATGCACTGAATGAAAATGCAAAAAGACAATAAATCTTACAGAGGCATAATAGTCAAAATATCCGAATCCTCATCGTCTACTCGAGGCATTCTTTAATCACTGAATATTTTCTTATCGATTTACGGTGAAACTGGGGCAAAGAATCGTTGCTTTTTACACAAAATTCGTAGAATTTCAGCATGACCACGTTTTGGCGCGACGCAGCAGACGAAAACGCGCGACTACACCAAACACGAGGCAATTTTGATTTCGAGCCCTTCAGCGTGTGCGGCTTACTGTAACCGCTATCAGGATCATGGGAAATGCTTAGAATTGTGGTGCAAAGATTTTCCCGGTGCAATCGACTATGCTGATTTCAGTCGTGACATTATTTTTAGTCATCACGTCAAAATAACAAAATTATACTACAGCGAATCAATACGCATCAACGAGGTTAATACTGAATTCATTTGAACTTCCTGTCATTTGATCAAAACGTTCGTTTTCTTCTTCGTCTTGTGGGAGCGTGGTAGAACGTTGCTGTATTCGGCCGACAGATCCGACGCACTGCGTTCGTAATCCGAAATCACGCTGACGCTCGGTGCGGTTTTCTTCACCGATTTGAAGAAAGGCTTGCGGCTAATTTCCGACGTGGTCGTTTCGCTTCGCATTGGCGACGGTGACGGCGACGCGTCGTCGTCATCATGATACTTCACGTAGATGTTCCTGATCGTTCCGAATTTCGGTGTTCGTTTCCATTTCGTCTTGGTTCGGCGGCCTTTTGTGTATACGGGTTTCTTTCGCCGGTTTCCACGCTTGAACACGGCTACCACAGCCACGATGGCCACTACGCATGAGATCAACGTGATGCCGAAGATGAAATAGATCCACCATTTGATCCAAATCGACTCGGAAATGGGCGTGGAATTTGGATCGTTCGTTGTTGGGCGTAGATTCTGCGTCGCGACATCCGTAGTGATCGGCGGCTGCACGGTTTCGGACGTCGTTCGAACAATGATCGTAGTCGGTTGTGAACTACTTTCGCAGGCGATGAAATGGTGCGATCCGTGCCAACTGTGATTGACGGGAGCAGAGCATGGTCGATCACGGAATTTGGCCAATCGATAACCGTACGGTTCCTGAAGAACGTATCCCCTGACTCTGACATGAACGCAATTCTCCCTGTATTCCGGATTCACCTCGCGTGCGAAATAGTTGTCCGGTTCTCCTTCGTCCCAAAAATTCAAACCGTGTATTTGCAATGTGACGGTGGAATTGTCTTGGATCCAATAGAAATTGTGTTCTGCCATGGCGTCCGGAAGATACTCCAACGGTGCATCGTTACTTCGACGCATACCCATCCAATAATCCACTCCTTCCATTTTATTGGACATGGGATCAATTTCTGGTGGTGGATTAAATTCCTTTGCATTGGTTAATCGTATCAATTCGACCAATTTCAATTCCGAATCCAGTTTCGGCAAATCCCATTTCAAATCGTGGATTCGCAGTTTCGTACATTCGTTCCTGGCACGCTCGAATGTAGCCGTCATGAAATATTGCCTCTCCACATTTTTCCGGAAGTCGATGAAATGTATGCACGTGTCGACGAAATCCACCGCTGGATATCCGCAATTGAACGTAGCCGTGATCGACGACGAGAAAATGAAGCCGAAAATCAGGAATACTCGAATCATGATCATGGTCGCAGCACTTCTGTCAGTGATCGCAATTTTCAACACCGCCTTCTCGCTGGCTAGTTCAACGAATAATGAACGCATTTTTCATCTGAACGAGGTTTTTGCAGGAAGGCGGAACTTCCTTCGAAAAATCGGACGTAGCCTTAGCTTGAGGGCGGAGCCTTTTCCTGCGTAGGCATACTGTAACCGCTCTCAGATTGACAGATGTTCAACAGGAGCCCGGATTTGTGCTTACGTTAAATCACTGAATTTCTTTAAAAATGCAGGTACTGGAGCCCACGTAGAGGCCCTATACAATCTGATCTGATCAGTCGAAAATCAATATTCAAAAATCGATTCTCGCAGTCAACATCGTTAATATTGATCGGACATCGAGATGAATGTGATTTTTGGAATCAGCATGCTTTGTCATCCAAGAAAATATACTTTTCACTTCCAATAACTTCCAATTCGGAATTTTGAATTTTGAATTTTGCTGCCCCTGAGATTCTATCAGTCATATTCTGTGGAAAATGATGCTATGAGCCATGTAAATACATTTTCCTGGATACTCAACCACGGAGAATCGATTGGCGTGGTCAAAATCTATCGATCAGGCCTGTATCGAAAATCGATAATTTTGATCAACTTTTTAAATACGCTCGATATATGTAATCTGACAACGTCAGAAGAACCAGCATGGTCTTCTTATTAGGAAAAATGACCACTTTCAATGTTACATTATCAAAATAACATGAATATCCAATTTGAGATAAATATTTTAGCCTCAGTTTACGATCATTGCAAAAAGGCACTGCATAAAATTTATACCCATGTCAATGCGTAGTGTAGCGAAAATCGCAGCTTTTCACACCACTTTGCTGTACAATCGATTGAAATAATAGAAATTGCCTGCGTGATCGTATTTCAATACTGTCACTTGCAATTGACGCCCTCGAAGACGGAATGCTCTTTGAGCCTAAAAATGAAGCCACGCTTTTTCGAATGGGCGTCCGAATTTGAAATTTGAGCGCGAATTCGAAAAAACTCACTGATCTCAGCAATGTATTCCCGATATGAGGCATGCCTTCAGCGTACGTTGTGTCCATAAGCAACGTTTCATTTTGCCAATTTCCTTCTTCGATCGTGGTCACACCTGGAACGGTGACAATTTTTCGTGGACACGCCGAAGATGACAGATTATGTTTACCATTATTATCGGTACTCAAAAGATAAACTCGCACTGGTTTCGATCCCGGTTTCAGTGTTAGAAACCCGACGATTCTGTGCTCATCATTCGAATCGGCCATATTTACGCTTCTTGCGCTGAAAGATTTCGGACGGTTACAGTATGCCGTTTGGCACTGTGCCAAGAGACCATTCATTCTCAGGCCTAAGCCCTTACGTGTAATTTATGGAAGGAGTTCCGAACATGGGCACTTCGGTGGCCATGAATTTTATGACCTCGTGATATCCTCTGGTGGCGGTGGTAAAATCGACCGGATACTTCAACGTGTCCAATACCATGGTCTCCCATGTACCGAGTATGAAATCCAACGGTTCCAAAACAGGAGGCAACGGGGTATCGCGTAAATCTAAAATATTGCCTATTCAGCCGTTCGAAGCCATCGATCGATTATATATGTACCTGTATTATTACCGGATACGCATTTATTACAACTTTCCCCGCAATTTACGTCGAAAAATCGCGTGACTTGACGAGCCCATGTGCATCGATCTTCTGAACGCCATAATTTGCAACTTTTATAAATATCTCGGCACGGTCCTAAAAGAGCGATTATATTTGAATATTTGCCTATGTGCCCCGAGTACGCGATATACTGTGGCATCTTTCACCCATCCACCCGTCGGGGCAAATGCATTTGAAATCCAGCTTCCTATCTTTGCATACGCCTCCGTTTAGGCATGGATTCGATTCGCATTCGTCCATTTCTAGAATCGCGATCGATTGGTATACGAACGATCGTATGGATCAAGTACCTTTATTGCAATGATCACCAGTGAATCCGGGTGGGCAATTGCATCGGAATCGTCTGGATTGCTCGTCCAGAACGCATGTACCGCCGTTTTCGCATAAATACGATGGGCAGAAGCCTGGAATTTCGCCTTCATCACTGCTAGCTGTGATCAATGTGATTTGTATCGATCACGATCAGCTGTGATCAGTGTGCGATCGCAAGAACTCACGTTCGCAATGCTTTCCGACGTATCCGGTGGGGCAATGACAACGATATCCCTGATCACCGGGGCCTTCCAATTCACACGTGGCACCGTTCACGCATGGATTCAGGAGGCAAACGTTGGCTGCTAAAAGTTACAGTACGCCTTGATTTCTAGTTTTCATACGCATGAGCTTGGGCACGTGAAAAAATTGCTTGAAAGATTCGGGGTCATTAGATTATTGGTAATGCGAATGATCGCTTTGGATCATGTAAGCCATGATCATAAAATTGCTATTCGATGCAATACAAATCGATTACTACGCACTTTCACAAAATTTTCCAGTCCACCTTGGTGCGCATAAACAAGCCACATCGTTGGCGAATGCGACCGCATAACAGGTGCCATTATTTTTGCACGGATTCTGCGAGCACAGCTCTGAAATTATTCAAACTTCAGGCCTTGTGTACGAAGGCGTCGAAATGAGCCGCGCTAAAAATTTTACCCTTAACATCAACTAGCTCAGGTTCAGCGTCTTCTTCTTCCTCTTCCGAACCTTGGCTCGTGATCGTATCAATATCGAACAGAAGCCAAATAAGAATATAACTGATCAATTTCATGATCCTTTGGAGAATTTCTACTCAAATTTTACACAGGCACGAAACACCAGTTTCCGCGAATTTGAAAGAAGATTCCGTGGACATAAGGAAAAATAACATGGAAGATTGGCTATTCATACATGTCGTCCCACTAACCCGAACGAGGGAAGGCATGTTTTCTACCTTTTCGGAGGAAAAACTTCACATCACGATTCCCGGACGAGGAGAATGGGCATGAACTATTTATGGCCGGTGAAGATTTCCCAATGGAATGTCCTTATTTGAACATGCCAAGAGTCCATATCAGGAAATGGACAGCACCGAATAATTCTGCTTAGTCGACTGTGCACGCAAACTAGGCATACTGTAGACTAGCAGGATTACTGTAACCGCTTGCCTGTGCTTCAATCACATCCAAGCGCATTTTACATCAAAGTTCTCATTTGGATCAGTTATCAAGATCTCATAATCTCCATCCACCAGTCTCTGGCTGGAAGCAATGGAATATCGGCTGACAACATCATTTGGAAACATGCATATTTTGATCACCAAATGTGATCTGGGGGATATAAGCCAATCAAAAACATGAAATCCAAAATTCGAATAATCAAAGTCCAGAATAAGTACGATCCGCATCAAAACAGAATGCTCATCAAGAAGCCAAAATGTAACTTCAATATGTTTTACATTAGCACAATTCCGATAATTAAAAATAACACAATAATCAGAAAATGAATTACTACAAAAAATTATTCCCATCCCATCCTACCAAAAATTACTACAAATCCTGAACACAATATGCGTGTACAGAGTAACAGGCTCAATGTACATCCCTATCATCTTGGCTGAGACTCTCCTAGATCACGATGAATCATGGCATAATATATCAAGAAGTTTAGTAGAAATCAATCCCATGTTACGGCTATTTTTGAAGCCGTAAACCCGAAATAAACAAGATCCAAACATGAATGGCTCAAACCTTTATGCCATTTGACCTTCTCCTTCGCGTAATGGTCGAATCTTTCGTATTTGCTTCCATTCTCCCGTGTCGTAATTCATCTGGAAATACGTCTCGACCATGACCGGTCGATTGGTGCCGTCTGGTTGCGCTTGCATGTCCGTATTCTCTGATAAACGAACGGTCAATATTCGACCCATTTGCGGGCAGGGATTTTCTGAAAAATGAGCTATCGTGAGATTTGGACCTTATCAGCATTTATCTTGTCTTACCTCTGTTTCCAGCCATAAATCCCAGGATCAATGCTTTCTCTGGTCGACTGAGCTTGTTGGCCGTGCGGAACATTTCTTGAGCTTTCAGCATGACGTCTTTCTGAAATAAAAATTCATGAAATACACCTAGTATAGTAATTATCATAATCATCTTACCGTAATTGTAAATGCGGGTTTCTTTGAATCGTCGGACGTGCCAGCTGGTTGTACGGGTGATGCCACCGCCAGTCTTGGTTGGCCAGTCGTTGCAATAACAGGTGTTGCTTGACGAATGATCGAAGGCGTAAAGCTAGCCAACATATGCGACGGAATCACCGTTTGGGTCGGTTGCTGTTGTTGTTGCTGTACGATGATTCGAGGAGCAGCGGTAGTTGGTAATGTGGTGGCGTTGTACAAATTCAATCCAGCGGTCGACGAGGCGGCCATGGTCGTTGGCGTGGCTTGTTGCAAGAATACGACAGTTCTCGGCACTGAAGCCTGATTTTGTTGAGATTGTTGATGAAGCAGTTGCGACGTAAACGCGGGTTGTTGAGGAATGAATACATTATGGACCATTTGAGCCAATCCGCGTGCCGTTGTTGCCGTTACGCCGCCTTGTTGGAAGTGGATCACTTGAGCACCTTGCTGTTGTGGTCGTACGGTGGAAGCTTGGACGTTTATACCGCTAATAATTTGACGAGTTGGAACGGCCAGTGGTTGCGGGAATTGTTCAGACGATGCAACTGGTGCAGGTTCCTCGGAATCGCCGACCTTGCGTTTCTTCGATTTGCGGGCTCCACTGCCGCCCGCTCCATCAGCCTTTTCCGTTTTCTTCCCAGCGGCATTCTTCTTCGAACCACCTGCCGCACGTTTGGATGAAGACGCGACGGAAACCATACTTTCTTCCACAGTTGCAGCAGGCGGACCAGTTGAGACGAGATTTGCCGCAGCAGCAGCAGTAGCCGGATTAAAAGAATACGGTCCTGCTAACGTCGTGGCGGTTCGGATAACTCCTCCTCCATTAATGTCCATAGATGCTGCTGGTGGTGGTAACATGGTCATTGCTGCTTGACTTTCTGACGGTGGGCTGAATATGGTGCTCGAATTCATAATAAAACCACCACTTGCTGGAGCATTTGCAGGCGGAATAGTAGGCGCAGTCGAAGCATTTGGTCTCGCCGTAGGCACCACACCTTCGAATAGGCCAGCAGCATAAGCCGGCGTTGGTTGCACGACCGAATTCGCGTCGTTCAAATGCTTCTTCGCTTCTTCATCTGCGATCTGTCCATTTTCGGATACGACGCCGGTCGACGATTCGGAGATACGAGATTCGCCAGGTTCAAGAGATCGTAGCACTTTCACATTGTCCCGTTGAAGCCTCTTTTGCAGCCGCTCTTCTTCTCGTAAACGTTTCTGTTCATCTTTCGCCGCTTTTTTCGCCGCTTTCTCCTCGGCTTCTAAAAAGAAACGGCCATTGCATTTTCTCTTCGACGATATTGAATGTCAAGCCTTACCCATGGTTCGCCGTTTCTTTTCTAACGCCTGGGGTGTCTCGTTGATATCAATGAGCTGAAATGAAGAATATATCATGTTCTCTGATCAGTGACCTGACAAGAAAACGCTTACTTTCACGCCACTCCCTCCACTAGGGCCAACTGCAAGACGCCGTTGATTATTCGTAGCTTGATTTGAAGCCTGGCGATTCATTGAACCTGGTCGGAAACCTGACGTCGACGACTTGGATGGATTTTGAGTTGGAATTCCTTTCAGCGGTGCTAAAATAAACTTATATGTACAAGCAGTTCAATAACTAAACTAGCAGGCATACTTTGGTCATCCACCTTTCGAACCGTATTCTTGTGCCTAATTGGCAATATCGACGAAAGTGGGCCGCTCTTGTATTTCATCTGAGTCGCTGCATCGGCGGCTAAAAATAAAAACTTAGTCAAATAAGGCAATATTTATTGCCAACACCAATGACTTACACTTCTGCAGAAATTCAATCCTCTGCGCTGCCGCTTTCGGTTTTCGCTTCAGTGAGAAATATCGAGCCGATGTCGCCGTTGGCTGTTGAACTTGGACGCCCCATGTCGATTGGGCAGCTTGCTTGTTCATATACGCAGCGTCCAACGGCAGTACTTGTGCGCAAGGTCCTTTCACTTGACGACGAACTATAAGTAAAAATTAACTTCAATGATGGCATACAACTGAATAACAAGCTCGACTTACGTATTTTCCTCAATTCTTGTAATGTTTTGGTGAACTGACCACCGTCGCTTTCCATATTGAACGAAATACCGCCTGTCGTCGGGTATTCTTTCAATAGTTGGGCTACTGTTTGAACCCATTCGTCGATATCTTGACAAGCCAGCGAAAGAATATCCTCGATTTCGTCTCGCCATTGTTCCACGTTCCGTTTCGGTAATGATAATATGGACATGAGAATTTTCAATTTGATATTCGTTTGTAAATCCACGAAACACGACGGAATGTTGGCCAATAATTCCTTGCTCGCCACGGCGCAAATATTTCGACTGGCCGCCCATAAATCGTCCGTCGACGAATCCACGCGTTGTTCTAACCATTGAGCTAATTCTCGATCTCTCAACGAATCGGCACGAACGCCCATAGCCATTTATTCCAATAATTACGTTGATCGAATCTGAAATAAAAAATACACGTCAGTATTTCTGATTAACTCGTAACTAGGATCAAGGAATGCGAAAAAAATATCCAATACAAAATAAATAATTTATAGGCTACCTAGCGCATAAGAAATATGCGCCGTAGAAATCAAGGAAAGCATGAACAATAGTCTCAGATAACAGAATGAACGCGAATTTTTCATTATACACCGGTTTTTATACCCAACGTTGACTTTTATATTCAGAAATTCAGAGAGGAATAAATTCACGAAATTCTGTAATATAATCGCGATTTTTGCCAAATGGCCGCAACATTTTAGCCGCCTTATTTGGCATTTTACACTAGTTTCAGGTTGGGATGAAACTTATCATGTGACGAATACTGTAAAATATACGTTGTTGACAATAATAATTGCAAAGTCAAGCCGTTTATAAGCAAACATCATAATTTTAAGGGATAATGTTTGGAAAAGAATGTTGAGAAAATATGTATTGAATCTGAAACTTTTCCACGTCCTGCGCATGTGCGTTTCACCTTGGCATCGAGCCAATCCATTCTTGGCCAGCCCATGTGATGAAACGACGATTTGCAGAATTTTCATTGTCCAATGAATCCGAGTATTTATATTCACCCGATTTTGCAGTGAACTGAATTTAGAATAGTGTTCTCACGTTCTTTATTGACGTGCCTATTGCTGTAGCATCGTCATACTGTATTCCACGGAATTGGATCATAAATTCATATTTTTTCAACAAATATTCACAATATTCAATAGCGACATTGCGAATTTATTAGTCAGTTTTTGCGTATGGATTTATGCGAATCCTTAAATCGAGCTCACATCGATCAACGGAAGGCGGAACGCGCATTACGATCGGGTAATCTTTGCGAGGCGATTAAAAATTACACGGCGGCCGCACGGAATTTCGACGCTGCACATTCTGAATTCATCGGAGATTATCGTCGAACGTTGACCGTGGATTCGGATATTTATGCCGTGGAAACTTTGATTTCGCAACGTCAATTTTGTCTGCGTCAAGTGGAATTATTGGCTGCCAAATTGGAACAATTACAAAGACAGTGGTCGGCATTGATGGAACAGCAAAAACGTCACGGTGCATCGTCGTTGAGTAATTTGGATTACGATCGAGCCATGCACGAAGCATCGGCCATCGGATTGGGCGAGCACGAATCACGTGTGGACGCTTTCGAATTGCGGCAACGCCTTTTGGAGAAGATCAATGAACAGGACAGTCTTTTGGGTCGATTGGATACGGCTGAAATCGGTGCGCCCAACGTTAACGACGACGCAGCCAAATCCGACGCAATCGTCAAATGCCCAAAGAGCGATAAAACGATTATTGAAGAACTCCGCCAATGCAACGAAGATTTACGACAGTTTATTCTCGTCTTATTGAACGAACTTGAATCGAAGACGCACGAAATCGAACGCATGAAAAAGGAACTGGCGCGTCCACAATCGCCTGCGCATCGTCGACGAGCTTCCACGACTCCGTCGAAAAAATCGTCCCACGAACGAGGACGCGAACCACCAGTGGACGAATCGGAAAACGAGAAATTACCCGATTTGCCGCCGTTGGAATTTCCGAGACTCAAATCACTGCCGGGTAAAGAGAAATTGTAAAAATTCCATGATTCAGATGCATCTGAGATGCTTGAACTGGACAGTTCCCAATTCATGATCATATAAACCTCAGAATCGCATCATTCCTTGAATGCGGGTTTTATTCATGTTTATCACTGTTTCATAATTGTATAATTTGACATATTCCATTATGTATGTATGTACACATTGTAATTTTTGACATGAAATTCGATGTACATACTGCAAACATGGAAATAGAATCAGGATCAGATATTGATTGCTATCATAAATTACTTGTATACTGAGCATACACGCTTTGCAAATGATCTTTCACCTGATCATGAACTTGAATTTCTTTCTTCTCCAAATATAGACGGCTAAATTCGTCCGTCTGGTTCAGATAATAGCGATAATTGACCATCATTGAACACGATTGATCCAGGCCTTTCGGTGTATTATCGCCTTCCCAGTTCAATCGCCACAGCACCGCTCCGTTTCGCAGGTGAAAATTCGCTGAAAGATATAGCCATGTACGAGACGCTATTGTGAAAATATCAACAACTTACCAACTGGATCAAAAGCGTACGCTCTGTGCTTGACACGCAATAAATAATATGCACAGGCGCGCAGAAGACTCGGCTGTAGTTGCTTTCGTAAATCCTGATCATTGTACCAATCGTTGCCGTTTGTCAATGAGTCGAGTACCAACTTGACTTCGTCGGGTTCCAATGGCAGTTGTTGACTGTCACTTCCTAGAACGAACAGATTCTGCGCTGATTGTGCTAATGCATCAATATCTATCATACCTTTTGTTCTACGACGTAATTCTTCGATCAGCCATTTCCGGAAGCCAGGTATTGGTGATAAGCTTGAGAACGCATTCATTGAAGGCAGCTCCGCTGACAGCCGTTGCACTACACGCTTGATTAAGAAATGGCCCAAATCGATTCCTTGGAGGCCTATAAACGAGTCCGTGGTGCGTAGAAGGAACAGAATACTCATTTCCTGCAACCAGCAGGCCGGGTACTTACCTGGCTGCGTTGAATTGATTGAATAAAATATTGCTGAATTGACATTGCTCAAATCTTCGTCGACAACATGCGGAGAATTCCGTTCATTGCCTCGTTGCATTGATATCACGTCCTGCAATAAGCAAGTACCGTTACTATCGTGGCTTGCTGGCCCATTCTGCAGGCGTACCGAAATTTTCTCAGGAATCCGATCCATTAAAGCCACGTGAAGAACCACCAGTGGCTCACGAGGCATCGACGGATGAGTGAACACGAAACACCGTCGTCTTGGTCCAACTCGGTTTTTCAAATCAGCCCAGCTACGCACTGGATGCACTGACTCGTATTCCGCTACCTGTAACATGCAGATTGATCGCAATCTAATTATTATGATTGAGGCATATACATACCCGTTGTAGAAGTACGCAAGGCGAATTCCACGTCACACGTTCGACGTCCAACAGTCCAATACTGAACCAAATGCTGAGCAAATCGCGCAGTACGACGTTCATCAATTTCAAGCCAGATAATTCCACGTCCGTCACGTTGGTTTGCTGACCAGTGGCGGCTGATTGCGGCTCACGAATCCACGCCTGCAAGAATATGATATTAGCAAGAGATCCCAAGAGAATGATAGGTGCTTACCAAAACATCAGCTCTCAAAGCGACTAGAAATTTAATCCCATCTTCCACCTGACCAATGGCACGAAATAGCTGATGGTACGGCGGCGATGCATCTTTGAGTAGCCGCGTCATATCCGCCAGCCATTTCTCATCCGTGACCTGAAAATAACTACAATCATGATATTATGTGAAGATAAATTGAGAAATTATACCTCTGGTAATGCCAAATTTTTAATATTTGAGCGGCCGTAATTCGAGAGCAGATATGAAATCATTTTTCGTCGTTCGTCCGTTGATTCCGCTTGTCGATAAGCTTTGCAGAAAACCGACGCATGCGTCTGAATGAATAATTGCTAAATTGGTGGAATATTAATAAAAATGCATATTTACCTGTTGAGTAAACACAATTCCATCTTGAGCGCCTCGATGTGCCACCAATAATTTCTCCGTAGCCCGTTTCCAATCAGCATTGAACGAATTCACGCGAAGATCGCTCGAAGATCGTCGAATATCGGCGGAAGCCATTGTAAGGAATTGACCAAATTTCGACATTGGTGCCAATTTCGTAATTAACCGGCTTGCCATGCAGCGTGAACACTGAAATGAAAGCTCATTTCAGTACTGGTAATCCGAGGATCGGCAAAATCACGCGAAATTTCATTTATAACCATTGAATTTTAGAGCGGATTAAAAATTTAGGAATTTCTGTCGAAAATTTATCTTCCGCTCCTAGCAGACAACAAGAATATGACAAAACGTTGAAAATTGTCTGCTAACTGGCGGTATTTGTTGATCGGTATTTTTTGCTGGGAAATTTGGAGAATTGGCAATTTTGTTCAGTGAATTTTGATCATAGATATGAGAAAAAGCCATGTCCTTTTCCATTCAGTTCATCGACCATTCGTCTCAAAGTCGGATTATCAATCGGTGGGCCAAGGCCCGTGGCTATTTCGAGAATTAATTCCCGATAAAAAGCCGGTATTTATTATCAACTCGAATGAACTGAACGCAAATGATTATGCGAAAACTGCTATTCTGCATCCGTCGAAATTATTGACTGAATTTCGTCAATTAGCAACGTTCAGTTGGTTTGGAACTCCGGAGAATCCAGTCATGGTTATTCCCGGTGCAATTCGCCGTCTTCGTACTGATTGGACCGGCGGTGATTTACGAGCTGATGTCGAGGAAATGCTTGTTTCGCGTAATCTTTACATGGCCCCGGAATATCCCGTGGAATCTACGTTTGTGGCTGTACAGGTAAGAAACTTCGAACTGCTATTTTCGCAACTGAACTAATTGTAAGCATTATTTTAGAAATGCTCCGAGTTCGAAGGCACGCCTCAGCCGAATTTTAACGACTTCGATATTGTCACTGATCGATGTAATTTGCGACACCTGCTCGAATTTTGTCGACGGCGTGGTAGATTCCCAGCAGCATGCGACGGTGGGCCGCCAAGGGCTGGAATTAGGATCGACGTGCAACGAGTGGGCGATCGATTAATCGTATTCAATCGCCGCGAGCCTACGCTATTTGTGCCTTCGTCGA
Organism: Discolaimus major; assembly: GCA_034695185.1. Classification (NCBI taxonomy): domain Eukaryota; kingdom Metazoa; phylum Nematoda; class Enoplea; order Dorylaimida; family Qudsianematidae; genus Discolaimus; species Discolaimus major. Next base: position 31,680 of record JAQIWJ010000098.1, read on the forward strand.
TGCCGAACAAAAGAACTTATGGAAATGATTTTCGTGCTAAAGTGACCGAGAATACGCCTTTATTCCCGGCGTTGGAAGAAAACCGTCTCCTCAGGACGTTAGGATTATCGTCATCACCGGAATCATCCGAAGGGCCACGTGCAAGTTTGATTGCGTCATGCCGATTTGGTCGTTTGAAATTACTCATACGGTCCTCTGTCGCCGCCGTCGATATGGCGAAAAGTCAACCTATTCACTCCATGGAGAATGACCAGAACATGTTTAGCATTGAAACTCTGCCTGGCTCCAATCTCAGGTACGTAGAAAAACTTCATTTCCTGAAGATTTGAGTAATCTGAGCCCCGTTTCATTTTCAGGTTTATTCACGCCGGCAAACGGTATCATTATCATACGGTGGACTTAGTGACGCGAAGTCGACAGAGGCGCCAGTTTCCAGCGCACAAATTATCGCAAATGTACTTCGCTCAATCGAACGCTCTGGCGGTTGGATGGTATTGGCCTGGTAATGGCGACGTTTGCAAATCGGAGATGAAGATGTATTCGTTCGACGACTGTTGGGAGATCGTAAAACGGGATAACGAGATTGCGTTGCACGACGTCGGATTCAGCGGTGGAAGCTTGCGGCAATTACGCGGTTTATTAACGCGTATCGTCGATTTTATTCGATGTCAACCGGATGGTAGAAAATTCGCTATTGTATGGCCGCGATGGCCTGAAGATGAGTTGCATATTTATGAAAAAATAAGGACTAATGGAGATGCGTTACCTCCTTATTTGATGAAAGCTATTAGCTAAATTTGCATTATGGTATTTCATGATAGCATTTCATAGCAATACTGAATCGAATTGTGTTTCTAATTGCTGATTCATCAAACATGACATGAAATGATGCATGATATGGATAAGTATGCGATCATGAAATTCACGATAATTTCCATGATGAGTCTCCATTTCAGAATCACGAATGTTAAGATGATGTCGTAGTATTCGAATTGGTTGTCGAATCGTCAGCTTTCTTTTGCGTAATGAAATAAATAGTGATTCCGATCGCGGACGCGACTGCGATGACTGCGATCGCGGCCACCACGATGACGAAAGTTCGACATCGTCGTTTGGTCACTTTCCGTTTCCGTCGATCCTCGTACGAGTCGTCCTCGCATTGATCACGATCACGATGATGCCTCCTGTATCCTCCTGGATGATCGTACGAATCGTCGCGTTGATCACGATGATGCCTCCTGGATCCCTGATATCGATCTCTGTCTTCGTGAATGGATTCTACGCGTCGACGGTGACTCGTCGGCGGTTTCCTTCGACTCGATCGTAATTCCTCCGCGCTCGGACGACGCGATTTGCTCGGTTTCTCTTTCGGTTTGTGTTTACTGTATTTGGTCACCTGAGCCACGCTCGGCATCGGTGCTAACGACGGTACTTGATCTTGGAATATAATAGGCGTCGGATCATTCTTGGCCGCAACGGCGGCCGCTTTCTTTCCAATTATAATCGACGCTTGATCCACATTCTTGTAAACGCTACCAACGGGTTTCCTGTTCGATTTGAGAATACTGAAAAGCGAGATTGTTGCATTCAACGCTTTCTTTTCCGCTTCCATTTCCGACTGGCCCATCTTGAATGCACTACGCGATTTCGTAAAATCGATCGGTGATCTCGTCACGTTCGATTTCGATTTCAGCCGACTAGTCGGACACGTAGGACGAGTGGTAAGCCCAGTATCCGATCTCAAGAATGCCGCATCATCATGGTGAATCTTGTCTTTTTTCCTCGCAGTAAATAATGTGGTAGGTTCATGGTGAATCAGTGCAGTCTTCTCTTTTTTCCTCGCGCTCAATAACGTCGTATGATCACGATATCCGCTTGATCGATCTTTCTTTTGATCCGATTCGCTTATTTCGTCCATCAATACATATCTATCAGCCTCTTTGATCGGTTGTTTCTTTTCTTCAACCGGGGTCACCGAAGTTGACGGCATATTTTGAGCACTGGGAAAAGAGCAACCGGTCTCCGAGGCCGCAATGGAAACGGAATGAGACGAGGTGCGATTGAGCAGGCCAAGCGGCTGATGTGGAAGCGGTTACAGTAACCCTGTCCAATGCGAAAACGAACGTATCGCTTTTAGAAGATGAGCGGTTACAGTATGCCATTTGTACACAAAATTTGAAATTCTTATTGCCAACATTATTCCATGCAGGAACTTTTGCTCTGCATTTTTGAGCAGCATTTTTATTGGAAAAATGTCATCATTTTTTCAATGACATTATAGTCTTCTTTATATTTTTGCGGTCCATTCTCTTCTACACATCATATATACCATGAAATCAAAATAATCTCTGATCACATGATGTCATTATATCCTTTATCTATGGTATGAGATCGATCATTCATTAGCCACTTCTGTATCGACTGCCAACGTCTGAAATGGACCATTTTGCTTTTTCTGTATGCATGCCAAGATTTGTTGTGATTTTTGAACATGATTTTTTGCTGTGCGAGAATTTCAAAGCTTTCCTGAAGTTCTCAACGGCCCTGCTTTCGCAGAAGCAATCAAGGCGAGCAAAGCTTACTCCATAGAATCCACGGTTGACCCTTCCGAAGTCTACTCTGTTGCTTTTCTGACCTCCGCGCCAGACCGCCTTGCGAATAAGACGGTCCAACGAATGCGGATACATAATATCTGTACGGTCTTTTCGGATTCTCAACTCTGACCACGTATTTCTCATCATCCGTATCGATATCCTAGAAAATTAAGCTTGGCATAATCTAGGAGTACCCCCTTCTTCGAAAGCATATACTGTACGTGCCTCCACAGCAAACGCAGTGGCAATCAATGCGATTATTGCGCAATAAAAGATGATAATTCTCAATTTCTCCATTCTTGCCTTCGATGCATACGAATTTGCTCACTAGCTTTATAACCGGTGTACGATAAGAATAAGATCAAAGTTCTTCTTCGGATGGCAGTGCAGACTGGGGTCTTGTCTTGCGTAGGCAAGAGACTAAAACATCCCACCGAATGAACTTGGACTAGCCTTTTTAATGAGTCTCAAGGAGACCTATTTTTGGTAATCCTACATCCTCTCCTTCGAAGGTTCCAAAATAACCTGCGTCTTAATGAATTCTCTCAGGTTTCCACCATCATGTTTGGGCGATGCACATACGTCTGGAGGCTATTTTACTATATTCACCATTGGATGTATTTTCGATTTCCACGTAGGCGAGGGTAATAGCGTGAAAAAAAAATCGCAGCATTCAATATTGCATGAATATTCACATCAGCTTGATGTTTTGCTATTCCAAAATCTGCCTCCATACCGTCATGAATCATTTGCTCATAGCTCAATTAGTTTTGACCTCATCGATCCAAAGTTCCTATTGACCATGCACAAACTGGTACGCACCTATTTTGCATTTGTCAATCAATTCATGTTGTGACGTAAAAAAATGTGATAAAAATATCCTCTTGTTCACATTGGATTTATTCTCGCCAGTGGGGCGGTTTTTTAATGCGCACAGGGAAAAGTAATTCTGGTAACTTCCGTTTTAGCAGAGCGAAAAAATAGATTCATAAAAGACACAACCGGTGGCCATTCTGAATGCTCAGCTGGTATTTCTTCGGTGGACACAGAGTGCACTACGATGTGATCACATGAAACCCAGCAGATAAACAGCAACATGCAAAACATTTTTGCCAACGATTTTACAAGATGTATTGCATACAAAAAGGTGATTTCCCGATTGCATTGGTATAGAGACATCCGCAGTGCCCCAAATTTAAATTCCCGTCCCGCAAACCTATTGCACATTTACCTGAACCGGGCACTGCGGGTTACGGGTTCTAAGATGTGCGCTATGGCTTCAAT
>JAQIWJ010000099.1:0-35544 GCA_034695185.1 Discolaimus major
CGTAAAATTCACCGCGCACTTCACCGCTTGGTGGCGCTGCCGTCGACCAATCACGTACGACTGGACGGTAAACGTAGCTCCGCCCCTGTGTTTTCATTGGCTAGCACTGGAAGTATGGTGAAAATGGCATACTGTAACCGCTATGCATGCTAATTTGCTAATCCCATTTTCATAATGATAAACTCTGATTATCGAAGCGGATAAATGACGTCATAAAGTCATTCCTGGATCTGCGCAAAATTCACGTACGAAAAAAATATTGAATTTAAAATGGGATCATCCCAATTTAGAGGCCTTTTAGCACGGATTGCGCAATTAGATCGGTTCTAGTAATTTGCACAGAATTGCGCAATTCGCATTCACGTTGCATTGCGCAATCGCATGGCAATTACATCGGGAATCTTCTAGGTACATTACGATCCGAGCACAGGCATTAAAATCAACATGCATTAGGCCTCGATTTACGTCCGTCCCTTTTGATCTCATGCTGATTAAAACGACCCGCCCCCTGTCGTGTTTGAAAAAGCATGACCATTATGGACTTTTCCCATCTTCTTAGTCGCCTTCTTCGAGAAGATTTTCCAAAGGTGCCAATTTTCCCCCCGGGACCATGTACAGGAGTTTTGGTAAATATAAAAGCAAGCAATTCTGCCCGAATCGTCTGGATTCGAAATTAATGTGGAAAGTTTATATTGTCGTATTCAAATTCGTTCAACATTTGAAGAAGAAACGGAAACGACCGTCCACGGATGGCATCATAGATGGAATTCATCAATCCGAAAATTCCAGCCCATCTCAATGGCCTTTTTTCAAAAAATCTAAACGCAACGCCATAGTACATCCCATGCCAGAAGTGAAAACGCTTACAGTAAGCCTAGCATATTGTATCAGTGATCGGATCGATCATCTCGATCGATTTCAGAGTATCGAAACATCGATCCAAGCTCATCAATCGATCACTAGGCAATTGGCATTCGGAAATCCCCAATCGCAAGGTCCGCAAGATAAAGCCAAACGAGTGGAAGAATTTTACAATAGTCCATGGGCCAATGTATTGGCCAAGATCAGTACTGCAGCAGTATTATCAGTCACGATTTTGCTCATTATTCTATTCCTTACAAGGCGTCAATAGAAAAAAATCATGCATACATACATATAGACCCAATACAATATTCACGAATAGTCCAAGAAAATTGGATCATCCCATCCCCATGATAATTACATAAGAAGGCGATGGACAAATTAGTAATTTGTATCAAAATGCTTATCATGATCATCATACTCACATTTCGCCTTGACCGTTATTTTTCAATTGAGCCAAGCGATCTTGTAAGCGTTTAACCGTCAAGAATTTGGGCGTTTCAGGTACCGTTGCTAGAATGGCTCCGCGTTTCACTTCGAATGGCTTGGGCCTAGAAAGAGGAGATCCATCTCAATACGTGCATGATCATATGAAGATATGTACTTACATTCGTAATGGCAATGGTTGGTGTACCAAGGTACGACGCAATTGGCGAAGTTCTTCATCTTCTTTTCGACGTTTCTCGTTTTCCTTTTGATCCAATTCTTTCTTCTTCTCCTCTTCGCGTTGCTTCGAAGCTTCTTCCAAAGCTTTACGTTCCTCCGCACGAAGTTCCGTGTACAGACGGAAATGACCCGGTTCTGCAAAAGAATCGATAGTCAGAAGCGAAAATAATCGGTACAGATGCCTTACCTGTGATCCTCTTTTCTTGAGTCTTGGGAACGAAACATATCTTGTTGAAATTTGGCATCGGACGAGCCTCAAATTTGGCCATCTGACGACGTTGTTGCTCTTCCAATTCCAGCTGAAACAAGGGACGTTTGATTGATAATCATAGATGCTCACATTGCTGCTGTGCTAAACAGAGCAAATGGCCACAAAATTCTCACCTTTTTACGCCATTGTTCCTTGTATTTCGCATCACGTTCGTCGGTCTTCAATTTGAACGGTTGCGGTTCCGTAGCTCGTTTCAGCTGCTTGGCTGGCGGTTCAGCGAGCGTACCAGTTGAAGTAGCGTTCGAGCTAATCGTCGTAGCTGATGCCTGAAATATAGAGCGACATCAATGATAATCCAAACCTGCATTCATAAAACACTGTACCTGTTTCTTGGACAGTTGGTCGACACTCATCGAACGACGGTTCAACGACGTATGCACACCAATTCGCTTTCCATTAGCCGCGTGCTGCATATTCTCGTGAGACGTGGATTTGGTCGCCATCGATTTGGGAGGCGTCTTGGCCGATGGACGTGCGATGATTGAACGAGCCATGGTATACGGCTGCTGAAATGTGGCTGGTTCAGGAGCTTGACTAATGAAGTCAACCTCCATCTTACCTTTTTGTTCATAATTGGAGTAAGAACTGGAGGACGTTGATACGAGTATTCACGCTTCTTCGATAGCAACGCCCGTTCTTCGGTCTTGAAGGCCATTTGTATTGGTTTGGTGGGCGATTGTGGTTTGCATTTCTTCACGCCGACCGTTGGTGATGGTGGCACGTGCATACTACGTGATCGAGGTTCAGTGCGCCTAAAATATCAGTATTCATTTGAGAACAGGCTTGATTGAAAATTCACTGCTCCCAGCAAAGGTTTAGAGCAGAAAATTTTCCCAACAAAATGGGCAGCAATGATAAAAGGAAAATCCAGTACTTACGGTTTTATATTCGATAATATATCCGGCTGATCTTTTTCTTTTCCGTTCAATACTTTCATCGGACGATCCTTCAGTGGTTTAGCCGAAACTGGTGGCTTTGGGATTTTGAAGACACCATCTTCACTCGCTTTCGTATTTTCTTGACCTAAAAATAAATTCTGGGATCAGTAATGGTAAAACCAGAAATGCAAGACTAGCATAATTCCAAGGACATGCTCTTACCCAAACTCAATTTCGCCAACGATGAACGAACCGTCAGTAAACGATCGAAATATGATTCGTCGATTTCCACATGATCTTTGCCAATATTCGAAAAATCATAATATTTGGGCGCGTCGAATTCGTATTTTGGATCGACAGCATTCTCCATGATGACGAGAGGATAAAAAATATGAATAAAAGTGGATTTTTGCGATAAACTTCCCAATGGAAATGACCAAATATGGAGAGAATAAAATTCCTGAAATTTTGATACGACGCTTTCTTGAGCACTCTTTCGAAGACGGCAGCTGCGACCACTTATGACAAGTCAGACTCGCCGAATCACAATTGTCTGCTATTCCCGCCATTTCCACCAAAATTCTAGAAATTCCGGAATTTTGTGAAAAACATGAATTTTTGATACTAATTTGCAAGAATTATTGGAAAATGCCCGTCGACGGGGATTCGCGTTCACGCGATGATGATAAAGATCGTCGATCGGATGTAAGGACAGCAGTAGTTCATGCAAATATTGGCAAAAACGAATTTTCTTTAGAAATCCGATTTTCGAAAACACGACGATGAATTCGATTTGGACGAGGCGGATTTATTTATTGACGAAAAATCACCCATGCTCAGTTCGTTAAATAGTTCAAATGAGCCATTGATCGGTAAGATTTCTTGAGGTTTCTAATTTTCGAGTTTTTCTAAGTTAATTTTATTTTTAGGCATGGAGCAAATTGTGGACGATCAGGCAACCGATAATCTGAAATGCATTCTCTGTCGAATTATTCTGAGAGACCGCCACGCGATTATTAAACATTTGAAGGATGTTAAACATCAAGGTTTATACATAGTAAGTTTTGCAAATCAGTTTTATTACGCCGGATTAATTTTACATTTTCTAGAAACGGTTTCATCCGCTGGTTTACAAATGTCTGACTTCATGCCGGGAATCGTCGTCGAAATGGTCGGAGCTGATAAATCGTTACGCGGTGGAATTGGTGAATGAACAAGGTCCGAAGAAATGTAGAACATATTTGAAAGGATACAGTCAAAGTAAGCTGATTTTATCGGATGATTTTGAGCTTTTGCAATTAGGATTCCTTCTTTCAGGACCGAAGAAAGAAGAGCATGCGAGTATGGAGACGTCCGGTGCATCGTCAATGACCAGAAGAAGCAAAGGATCATCAAGAGATGGCGATTCGCATTATCGAAGTGGCAGTAGAAGCCGAAGTCGAAGCCCCCATCGACGTGAATCTCATCGATATTCCCATCGACATTATCGTGACCGTCGAGATTCTACCGAGGAATCACACGGTAAGTGCAGGTATTCCTGCCTTGGAGCTTGGCAACATTGTATCTTTCTTTCAGCTCGATCCAGAAGCAGCAGATCTCCTGTGAATCACAACCGTAACCAGTCCGATGCAAAGGAAGAAGATGACGAGGACGAATACGGAGAATTACCAGTCAACCCTCAAATCGCAGGCGGTATGTATCCATATAGTTGGATGCTGCTCAACTTTTTAACGGTCTCTATTATTTCAGTTCTATTGCGTTCGACGTTAGCCGAATTTGATATCGCGGAGAAGTCGTTCGTGCATCACGAAATCGAGAAAATAAGGAAGCCATTAATCGGTATGTGGTTCGGATTGGAATGAATGCTGCATAAGCGCAATCATTCTTTGTTTTCAGGGTTGGAATTCATCGCGGAATACGCTGATCCTGGTGCGGCTTATCAACCTGGATATTTATGCGCATTATGCGACGCTCGATTTAGTCCGGCCCAAATCTTGAGGCACTTGGTCAGCGACCGGCATTATGTCAATTACATGGTAAGCATCTTTCGTTCACATTTGCGAGTATGAATTTATTGTGTTCATGCTGATTTGATGCAACAATTCATTTCAGGAACGACGCCACAAGACGTACCACGCTACGGTCACCATGAAAACGTTGCCCGAAGACACCAGAAAGGATTTGATCAAACGTTATTCGGCCGATATCGAGAAGAAAGAAGGTCGAGGGAATATCCGTAGGAAAATTATTATCGACGAAGCCAATCGGTTTATATTCCTGAATCACAAACCGTCATCAGCACCAGGTAAGGTCCATGGTTGACACTGAGGTGCTCGAATTTTTCATTTTCAGTTTGTACTTCACGCAAACGCATATCACGAGAACGGGAACGCGTGAACGAGCTTGGATTCGACGTCAGCAAAGTGGACGTTGTGGATCGTCGATCTGTACCGTTACCACCGCGATTACCAACGGCTCAACAACGAATTTCCAATCCGCAACGTCCCAATTTCGTGTACTCGGAGAAAACGGAGAAAACCAAGCAGCTAGCCGAATTGGAGAGGATATTACCGCCGTTCGTGGAGAAGAATTTGGAAGCCGGATGGTATTCGATACGTCAATATTCCTTGGATTATTATCGACGTCTGGTGCCGCCGTTTACGCCGTACCTCTCTCTACGATGTCCGCAAGCAATTCCGGATATTTACGGCACATGGTCACCGTACGTTATGCGTCGAATTCAAGATCAATTCAACTTCTCATTGGAACATCTCACGTGGCTGCAGAAATTGCTATTGGACTGGCGGATGCCACTGTCGAAACCGTTGGAGGAACACGAATTGCGTCCGTTGGCTGACGACGTGGAAGAGGCCGTATTGAGAGCGTTGGTCGGTCAAATTCTTCAACCTCAGAATTTATTGGATCGTATTCGTCAGAGGCCGATTTTCGAATACGACGATACCGCAACAGGCACGAGTGAACAGAAAGCCGTCATGGAAACTATCGTCTACGAGAATTACGACCAAAAAAGCGATATTCATCAACCGGCCAAAGAAGAAAGTTCGTCTCAGAAATTCGTACGCGAACGTCGATCATCCGAGACGAGCCTAGGAAGCAGCAGTATGGCAACGTCGAGTGTTCCTCCGCCGGCTCCTCAACCAGTGCAATCGGCTTTATTGACGCCAACCCCCAGCGAGGATGATCAGAAATCGACCACGAGTAGTAAACGAATCGATTCGGCTGAAGCGGTCAAGCAACGCGCCATGTTGGCATTGATCGATCAGATCCTGAAAACGGCCAAGGAATCGACCGTGGCGAATCCCGTATTGAATTTATTGCTAAAATTCGACAACGCTCGATCGATTCTATTCGCGTTGGCCACCAGGCAAACGGGTATTCTTCAACAATTAGTGACGGTCATGAAGAATCCCAATTTGGTCGTACCGACGGAAGTATTGGCCCAATTGGAGAAGAAATTGACAGAGATGGGGAATGATTTCAATGAATCGAATTCGATTCTTTCTTAAAGGAAAGTGTAGGGATGCTTATTTGGCTTTTTGTACTTGAATTGGATTTTATAATTGTAAATGAATCCTTTATTGATTTTTGTGTATTGATGATCGTATGGTCTTGGACCAATATTTGAGCTAATTTGATTCTGATCAGTATTTGCTAATTAATGTTCCATTTTAGGATTCGGCATAGATTGAACGGTGGATCGATTCAAAATTGGAAATTCGATTTGGATAATCGACGTGGATCAAATCGATTTGGACGTTGTGATCCATTCAGGTACGTTCTGTAGCGTTCCTCAGCCAGTTGGTTGAGTTTAATTCTGTTTCAGGATCGGTGAATTCGGATCAATATCGATCATGGGCGATACGTTATTCGATAAATTCTATTCGGAGGTAAGTCGAATCCAAATTGCGCAATATATGCATCACCTGAGCCGTGCCTCGTAGTTCAGGTGAAAGCTATCGAACAACATGATTCCCAATTGACGTCTGATCAACAGATTACGCGACTATTGAGGCCTGGATCGGCGTATTTTAATTTGAATCCATTCGAGGTAAGCTAAGATCAATATTTTTGGATCATAGTGATTCTAATGATCATATTTCAGGTACTGCAAGTGGATCCGGACACGCCAGTGGAGGAGATCAAGAAGCAATACAGGAAGGTAAGTTTTTGGTCGATAATTGCGCAATATTGCGCAATCTTGAACCTAATGACACGTTTCGTTTCAGATGTCGATTTTGGTGCATCCGGATAAGAATCCGAAGGACAAGGAACGAGCTCAGCAAGCTTTCGATAGTAAGCTTTATGCATTCATTTCAAAACTTGTAATAATATCCGTTTTTTTCAGCACTGAAAAAAGCCATGGAGATGGTCGAGAATGACGATAAGCTACTCCAATGTAAATCGATCATTGAAGAAGCCAAAGCACGGACGGATCAATCAGTAAGTACCATTGCGAATTTTTATGCATACTCGGATTCGAATCAGATCGATTTTCAGATCGATGAGAAACGCAAACAATTGAAGAAAGCTGGAAAGACGCCGGTTGTGGACGAGGATGATCCGGAGAAGGTATTTGTTCATTTCTCATTAGAAATCAATAAGTAACATGAGTTTTTTCAGTACAAACGCGCCGTTTGGGTATTGACCATGAAATTATTCGCTGAACGTGAGAGGAAACGGAAAATGATGGAAGAAAGGGATAATGAAGACAGGCGAGGATGAAATTTGAAAGTATCATCCAATATTGACGACTGTTTGATTTCAGGAAACGTCAACGCGAAGAAGAACAAGCGGCGTCCGAAAAGAAACGTATGGAAGACGAGTACCAGAAGAATTTCGAGGTGAGCTTGGCTGGATTCGAGCCGTTTATAGACGCTGCCATATGGCAATGGCCGTGTGCATTGAGACTGCGCAATTTCGCATATCGCAGCACATGAACTCATGGTTCATTTCAGGAATCTCGCGAAGAACGCGTCAGCAGTTGGAAAACGTTCGTGACGAAAGCGGATAAGAAAGGGAAATACAGGAAAGGCGGATTTCGTCCACCGAAACCGAAACCCGAATCGCGTTGATCACGATGATCGATCGATCACCATGTACATAATGATATCGATTTTCACGCTCCGATTTCAACGCGTATATTATTGGCATACTGTATTTTCACACAAGAACACAATGACGTCATCAAAAGGGTGATTCAGGAAAAAAATGCGGATACCGTAACCGACATAAGGAATAGTCATAAATTACTGTACAAAGAAATACGGTATTCGGAGAAAAAAAGTGATCATATTCACATGGTACATTTAAAAAATTGCATTCAATAATTCAAATACGAAAGATTTGTACGCATAAAAAAATGGGTATTTTGAACTGGCGTCACAAAGTAAGAAGAAAAATCTTGAATTCCGCTCTTAGAATTCTGGCTTCCAAACATAGAGGGATACTGTAATCCTGTACAATACAAAAGCTTACTCGTACGTCCATCCCCCCACGCGTCAAAAATTGAACTAGACCATCTTCCTCAAAAACGCACAAATTCAGACGGCGGAGATCAAAAGCCAGAAAAAAGCCAAAAATCATGGACCAATCGTAAATGGCCACACCCCAGAATTTGCAACTACAAAGCGAATACTTCTAGCTACGCCCGAATTCAAAAAAACAAACATAAAAATGAACTAAAACAAATATCCTCGCACACACATGCTGCTGCAAAGAACACGTATCCGATGACCTCGAAGTTAAAAAGAAAAATCCCCTTATTCCTATTAAAACATTCATGATTCCAAAAAAAGTTCCGACACAAAGAAAAAAAACTATTTCATGACACGTGTCATTGTTCACAGCATTCTAAAAATTTTCGCTTCCGAATACCCAAGAATTTTTTCGTGAAACCAAAAAAACGAAACTGAACTCAATAGTCTCTCAGAAACTACCCATTGTGTAATCCATAAAAATTCAAATCTATCTTGTGAATATTATGTGCAAAAAAACACACGAGAAAATCTCAATTATAGCCCGGGTCAAGAATCCGAAAGAGAAAGATGAAAAAAACCCCTCAATTCTTAAAATACATGAAATCTCCTAATCTACCGCATTTCTCAGACAACCACCTGCCAAAACAGTTCCCTCAGCCAATGAATTTTAGAATGAAAATTCAAAATACACACATTCAATACGCATGGATTTCTCATAAAAACCCAACAACGACAAGGGAACACAAACTGGAGGTAGCCTTGAAAATTTCCATAACTCGCTTACTTTACAAATTGCCTTTCGACTAAAATTAGGCCGTAATCCGAATTTGATTCCTAAATCCGCGGGCGTTGATCAGATATTGGTGAAATGATCACCAATGCTGAAGTCGATCTTTCCGGCTATACGAAGCTCGTGTCGAATCACCTGATCGATATCGCATTGGATGTCGTTCTTGAACGTATTATCGTATTGAATATCCGACAATTCCGACGGCAAGACCAATTGCGGCGGATGCGTGGTCGAGTACGTCGGACCGACCGACGAATTCATATTGATACCGTGCAGGAATTGATGCGGATTTTGGTGATGATGTTGAAGTTGATGCGATTGCAAATGAGGTTGTTGATGGAGGATCAGATAATTGTAGTCCGTATCCATGCTGCTACTGTACGCAGGCGCCGAATTCGCATTGGACGCATGACACGACGAATGACCGATCCCTGACGCGGCTTCTTTCTTGATCAATAACGTATTCCGCAGATGAGCGTGTACCGAATTGCCGGCGCTATTATTACTGCGGCCGGTGCAATTCTGAATAGTCGATGATGAGGTGGATGCTGTCGATTGTCCTGGCACGGCGGCTGGATATAATTCCTGATAGGCGGGCGGTTCGGATTTGATCGTCATACCACCGACAGGCGAATAACCACCGTTCGTCGTCGTACGTGACGTCGAAGCGGTACACGGTGAAGCTTTGACAGGACTAGCTTGATGATGCAATAAAGGCGATGAAGATACTGAGACGCCGCTTCGAGGTTGTTGCGGTTTCCTCCATGCACCGCCACCGTTCGGATTCGACGTTGCCGACGTCAGGCCGTTGACAGAATATGGCGGTGGTGGTTCAGTCGTCAAGTTCATATTCAAATTCATGGACGCGGCCAAATCGGTGCCGGAATCATTGGCGGCCGCTGGATTGAATAAATCACGTTGACTGCCGGAATCGATGGACGTCAATGGCGTTGCTGTCGTCATACTTTCCCAATCGAACAATTCCAGATCCTCGTAGGCGGGCGATAATCGACTTCCCACTGATGAATAATTGGATAAATTCGAATCTGATCGATGCCTGAATTCGACCGGAGATAGCGTATGATATGGGGCGTTGGTTGATGATCCGAATTCCACTCCTTCGGTTAGATCTCCCAGAAGACCGGCTGTCGCATTCGGTATACCATCCACGGAATTCAGAATGTCACTGGACGTACTGCCGGCGTTTTGACCCAATGCGGCTGCTAACGCTGCTCGTTGTTGCTCGATTTTCTTCTTGACACCTCGACGTTTCTTTTCCAACGACGCTTTGACCGCTTCTTGGCCGGATGGCATGGTGCTGGTACGACGTCGCGACGATTTACCCGGTTTCGCATCAGGATTGATCACCCACCAGGACGATTTGCCGGCTCCTTCGTTTTGTATTCGCACGAAACGACTGTGCAATGACAAGTTGTGACGAATCGAATTCTGAAAAACAAGGAGGCGCGTTAGTTTTTAAATTCATAATCACGGATGATACGCACAATGAATGCGAATGCAAAAAATATTTCACACTGCTCAATGCAATCCTAATCTCATGACGTCATGATTTTTTTTATCTCAAAGCCGTAAAGGAAATTGCGCAATGTTTAAACGCCTACTCTCTTCCTGCTAGCGCTTATTTACTGTTTACAAAACCGCTTTTCTTTTACGATCCCCCATTCTCCAACTACGCCTAGGCTTTTTTCACTAGAGCAGACGATCCCACGTCTCTCAAAGTAAACGATTCGGCATAACATTCGTCATCCGGTTGGCAAAGAAGAAGTGCGAGACGAATTGGAGGCGACAAAGAAATATTCGTGCCAAAAACTTCTAGCACACTATTATACACCGTGAAAGAACGTCGAGAATCTATGGCCTACGACCGCTCCTAGTTTACCATCGAGGTGCAGCTGCGACTGCTTCGAGTTTTTCACCCGATTTTACAACTTTGCAAAAGCAAGAACTCTTCAAAACGTCGTCTCGTTCCGTTGACTTTGCCAGACGAATTCCAAAGCTTGGAACGTGCAAGATGATCACGTGTATAATGCAAAATCGAAAGTCAGACAAATACCAGTCAGCCTAGTGTAGGGATTTGGTTGCTATCCTTATATGGTCTGGACTCAGAAGTCATTTCATAGCAGAAACCAAATTCGACTGCCAACAAAATTATCCCTATGCAAAAACGCATCGCCCCTATTCTATACGCAGCCGCAGTCTAGGCCATCTGAAAGAACCGGTTCACTCCAGAACCTTTCTCAAAAGCTATTCGGCTGAAAAATACTGTGTACAGACAGAGGAGACGGGGCATATTTTCTTCCTTATGCCATTGGTAAAATGACAAAAGCCCAATCGTTGAGTGAGTGCTCCTGTTGCAACAACCGGTTCTTCCTTCTATTGTACACAGAAGAAGTGAATTCCTCGCATTGATCCTCTCTCCGATGAAAAACATCGGTCTACTGCTACGACAACCGAACCGGCCAGTCGGTCGATGAGAAAGATAATGCAAAGCCGTCTCCGTAATCAATCAATAATAAATGTTCGCGTTTTTATAACTCGCCTGGTCTGCCCTACTGAAAACACATTCCTAGCTTCCACCTAATTCTTATACGCCACATCGATTACGCCATACCAACCGAGAGTGTCTGTCCAGTCCTCTTCAATAAAGAAAAGGCTGCCTCTGTCGTCAAAGCAAAATGCAATTGGGACCAAAACACATTTTCACGCGAGGGGGGACGACTGTCGCAAGCCTAGCCTAAAGCACTTCGTCCTACATCCCAGCAAAAATACTCGGCTACATGCCAACCGACCGGAGACCATCTCGGTCACAACAGAACAGAATTGAATGCATCATTTTTCAGCAGAGAAGCTCTCCGCTTCACTCGTGAAATGAAAGAAGCTGCACGCACGAAGCTACTGCTTCACCTACATCCTTCGTCCTCCCAGAAGGGAGTCGTATTATCAATTCTCGACTAGCCTATCGATCGTCTAGGCTCCGATTTCCTCTCAGCTTCCTTCCCCATCCCTCGACGCAACGTCTGCTTTTCTCTGTACCTAGGCCCGTTGCAGCGGAGAACGAGGACAAAATGCATCCGAAAAACGGAGTATATTTTCAATGCCAAAGCAGCAGAATAGCCGATGAGAATGCTCAATGCTTGCCCGCTGGAAAAGGGACTAATCGAAAAGTTGAACACGCAAGACCAGACGTCTGGCTCAGCTATCCGTTCCCCCTCTCTCACAATACGCTTACGTATACGTTGGATGGCTGATGAAAGAGCCAACGTATACTCGAATATCCGTCGCCCAGGTGAATTAACAAAAACGTTCCTTCGCATACACACGTACACATGAGCAATGCAATGCTGCTCCGCTAGTCGGAGTTTGCCTAGAATTCTATTTCGACTATATTTTTATACTTCGACCGGTATACGGTGTCCGCTCTCTTTTCCAATACTATCCACATACATGGCCATTAATAGCCAAAGCAAAACCAAAGAACGTACACAAAGAGAAAACTGGGGTCAGAAAAAACCTGTGTCCGAATACAACCTCAGGTCACCTAGCCACGCAACCTCCTGCAAAGGGTCGATGGTCAGTTGACCCTTATTTCCACTTCTATCCTCGAACCAAGTCCACCTACAGGACGCGTCCGGTCGACTCGCAAAAACCTCAACAAAAGGCTCCTCCATTTGCCAAGCCCAAATCTCGCCCCTTTCTCCGGCCAACGTCCATCAACCAGAGAGAAATCAGCTGAACACGCGTTCGGCCTCCCTTTTCGCTTTTTATACATTCAAAATATAGCCTACGCCCGATGACCTAGCAAATACACACACTGCTGGACAGTGGTCAGCAGTCGAACAAGGGAGAAACGTATTTCGGCCTCTGCCGACCTCCTCCTACGAGCTAACAATGAACCGAGAGAGAACGCCGAGATTGGATCGAATCTACATGCACACCTATCTCCATGCCAAAAATGCACCCGTTCTCAGCCTCGAAATGAGAAAAACGGGCTTCCATCCACAACACGCCCAAAACCGATGATGTTGACCAATGGATTGGTCAAGCAAGAACTCCTCAGAGCCAAGCGACTATGAGAGAAAAACCTACGCAATGACCTCTATACGGTCTCCATTTTCAATGTCAACGTGGGAGAGATGACACAAAGGTCGTTCCTCGACATTTCCTACTCTACTGACCGCAAAAAACTTGGGTCATAAAAAAACCTGGAATGCTCATACGCGCCTCGTAGACATCATAAAGCGTGTATATTTTCCACGCAACTCAACTTCTTATCAATGCAAAACTCTACCGCTTTCCTCACTCAAACACCCCTTAAAAGGGGGCGGTATCATAAAAAGCTAGCCGTCATCCGTTTTGGCTACTTCAGCACTAGCCACAGCAAAGTAAAAACGAACCTTGCTTGCTTGAGCGATAAAGAATTCGACCGCCTCTCGCGTTTTCCGCGACTGGTACCGAATGGCACCTCTTTTCCCCCTCTACGGACAAAGTTAGCTACTAGCTACGCTCAGAAGAACGCCTAGCTTCGCCGAGTAGAAAAACCTAGATGGGACCCCCACCTAGACTAGCTCATACTCATACTCTACCGCTCATGAAAAATACTTCTCAAAAAAACCGCAGCACACAAAAAAACATGCAAGTAATTCAACTCTCTTCTTACCTTCCAACCAGCGGAACTATTGCTATCTCCTTTATCCCGAAAATAAGGAACGTTCTGTACCATCCAATCCTGAAATCCAATCACTGTTTTTAGTCACGCAATCTCTCATCCATGAGAATGACTCATGAACAAGTGATACTCACGTAGATTTGTGATAAGGTTAAACGTTTCTCCGGACTACTCATAATAGCTTGAGTGATCAAATCAGCGTACGATAAATTGCCCCAGGCGTTTCTCCGAGCCGAATTCTTCTTCGCACCACTATTGGCAGCGTTATTGGAGGCCGACGCGTTGGCTGTTCCGTTCGTAGTATTGCCATTCGGTGATACAGAAGACGATGATGAATTTTGCTGATGATTATTAGGCGATAAATGATGAGCCGACGTTGACAGGTGTTGAGATGAAGGCAACGACTGGTCGAAATTATCGTTGGAACCGGATAAACTGCCCTCTTCCGGTATTTCTTCATGGATCAATGGCGACGTATGACCCAAATCGACCAACGACTTCTGCAGCGGCCATGTATTGCAACGATCCCTGGGTTGTGGTTCGAAATCCGTATCCGCATCAAGCGCCAACGGCATCATAATATATCCACTATCCGCTCCATTCATAACCGAGCGGCCGTCACCGAAATCCACTTGCTGCTGTTGATGACAATTCATTCGTCGATGATCAATGCTAAAAAACACAAAGCACTCGTCAAATATGTAAAATAGATGCACTTGCTTGTGAACTTTTACTGTCTCAACGCGGCAGGGGAGGATAGGGGATGCTGTCAACTTTTTATATCACCGCTGGGAACAGTGAAGAAAGCATAGCATCACGCACCAAATAAGGAAGTAATAAAGCTAGGCTCAGCTTGCACAAACTCTCTGGGAGCAAGTCCAAGTCTCGCTAGCTAGGACGAGGCGAATAGATGGATGCAGCAATAGCTAGCGCAGGTACAGCATAGAAAAATACTAATCGTACGCGTGTGCCTGTATCACCGGTTCGCACGCGACTGGCCGAGGACGAAACACACGGCTGCCCTGGCTGCTAGTATGAAAATGAAAACCGGAGTAGTCGGGGAGGACAAACGGCTGGATGGATGAAGAGACCCCCAAACGAACGAGAACGAAAGCCAGAGAGAGGGGAGAGAGAAAACGCGCATAGAAAAGAGACACGCGTCGTCGGTCTATAGTAGCAGTAATACTATGTAGTTCACAATCCCAAAAGCGAACTACTAGCTCTACTAGCTGAAGCGGAGAAATATGGACTCGACTGCCATTCCACTGCTCCGGCAGCTTGTGTGCGGTTGCAGCCGGCCGGTTTCAATAATGGAACTAACGGAGTTCCATTCCATTGCCCCGATCCGTCCTTCTCTCTTGGTCCAACCAGAAGCCGTCGCCTGCGAGGCGGACAGCCGCAGCGTCACCATCCCCCCTACCAATCCAATACATATGTCGTCAAAGCTTCGTCGAAACCTGCTCCTTCGTAGTCTCTACGATGACACGTGAAGAGACCACAGCTCGGAGAAAGAACTATGCCCTCATTCCCCCTTCCTTCTCTGCTTCCAGCTGACGCCAGCAGAGTGAAATCCGAGGGGCAGAGGGAGAAACCTCGCCTCCTCTTTTTCTCACACGTAAAATACGCGGCAGGTCTGGCGAGAAACGCCTATCCAATCGACCGAAGAAAACGCGAATGGAAATTGGTCAGGGGGAACTCTCCCTTCACTGCACCGTACTGAAATGTCCCAACGCGTAACGTTGGCATATCAAAGAGAAACGAGCGAACGGACAGACGGAGAAAAACCGTCCGTTGCCGAACGTCAATCACACGTTGAATGTAAGAAAAGAATTGAATACTAAACCCTCCCTCCCTCTATCCCAGCCAGCAGAGACCGCACCGCAAAACGTAGACTCGTCTTTTGCACGTATCCGCCATATTTTTCTCTACGCCAGCCGAGATATGCGGCCAAGAGCATTGCGAATACTCTTATCATATGAATAGCCCCTGTAGAGGCCAATCGAAATTCAAACGGCCAGGAGCAAATGCAGAATGACCGCGACACCTGGCGGACGAAGCCAGGAACAGTACTGCGCCCATTGGCAATGCGATTCAATCAACATCCAGTCAAAGTCCCTTCCCAGACACCGCATGCGCAACCCGGATAAAATCACTCACCGATTGCATCCGAAATAGCTCGACTGATCGAATCGAATCCAACGTATCCAATTGCGGTGTACCAAACCGAATCGCCATACTTGGTCAATGCCAATTGAATACCCGTTTCCTAAATGAAATTCCACATTACGTTTATATCCAATAAAGATAAACAAAGAAATAATGGGATTAAACCCAGAAATATCAACTATCCAGAATAAGATTTCCTATATCCATTTAATATATCAACGACATTGATTTACATATGAAAGAATAATCTCTCTGGGTTACACAGGGATTCAAAGATTGGCAGGCTCGAAATCATCTAATTACCAAAAATCTTCCTGTTTTGCATCCATTTATTTCTTACTGTTCATCCATTTTATCATCCTCCGTATCGTTGCTATCCACACCGTCCAAATCATCCATTTCGTTGGCGGCTGGCACTTGATCAGTGATGGCAATGGGTGCGAATTTCTCTTTCAACGCCGCCAAACGTTGCAGTAATCCATTTGGATCGAATTTGCCACGCTGATCGCCGAATGGATCCATCATCGGCGTTCCTTGCAGTGTTTCGGCTTGGCGACGGCAAACGGTGACGTAATGATCGTAGTACGTGGCGAATGATCGCTTCATGACTTCTTTCAATGCCGGCGGACATTTGCGTTCCGACCCGTAACGTTCTTCCAACGATCCACACACGGCCACTCGAATGTTCTCGTGTTCAACGATTTCATTGTACCGACGACTATCGCCAGGCGTATGTTCTTTATCGAATCCTGGTTCGTTATGGTACGGATTCTCGCAAAGCAGAGACTGAAATAGCAAAGACGATGCTTAGAATCAAGAAAAAAGACAGTATAATTCATTTTTACCTGAATTGAGACCAGAACACTGGTCAATGACTGAGCCGGCGACCAAGAAGGACCAGACCAAGTGCCCAATATGCTCAAGCAGACTTTCCCGTCCCGATATAAATTCGGATTGAAGCGAACCGTATCGTCGGCCGTTGTCAACAATCGGACACGCGGCGGTCGAATCTGAAACAAGGATGAAATTTAAAAAAATCTGCTTATCAATTTGATAAATAAACTTACCGGATAATCAGGCGGACATCGTAGCACGAAATAGAAGAATCCGCCTTCGTACGGCGTATCGTAAGGTCCAATAAGTAAAGCGTGAATCATGGTGGCATTATCGTCGTCCGGTACGGCGAATACACCGTACGGTGGTTCCTCGTAAAGCGACATTAAATCGCGACGAATTCGTTGCAGACACATTCGACTCGGCGTCGTATCCCAATCCGGGCAATGAAACGGATCCCATAATCGAAGATTGGCCTTTTGCTGCGGCGGTTGATGAGCCGAAATTTCACTAGCGGTTGCTAGGCTTCCACTGCCGCTACTCGTCGGCGAAATTGCTTCCATTTC
The DNA here is from genome assembly GCA_034695185.1 of Discolaimus major. Taxonomy (NCBI): domain Eukaryota; kingdom Metazoa; phylum Nematoda; class Enoplea; order Dorylaimida; family Qudsianematidae; genus Discolaimus; species Discolaimus major. The sequence continues at coordinate 17,218 of JAQIWJ010000099.1, forward strand.
CGCTAATGGAGCCGGTGAAGCAGCGTCGATAATTTCAATCTCGTCCTCTTGTTCCAACATCGTTCCGAGATTCCTGAAAAGAACGTGCATTACATCGGCCTCATTTCATTGTAGGGCTGCGGTTTTTATAAACTTTTTATATTCTGATGCTTCAGACGGTCAGAAATTTTTATGCAATATTTCGGCAATTTCACCGTTTTATGAGAATTATTATCCTCAATCAATGCTCATTTTATCAGACTTACGATCCTGTACTGCGTAAACTAAAGCGTCTTACCTTCATGGAATTAAATAGGAGTTATTTCGAGAATGAATTTCGTACGGGCTTCTAATATCATCGAAATTTCGAAATTTTCTGGAATTTTTGCAATTTCTCCGGAAACGAAAATCTCCCACCCCGTAGCAGACAACTTCACAATTGTCACGGTTAACAAAGAATCATAGACCGCACGACGGTGCATCAGCGAATCGTCTTTGAATTTTAGCCATGGATCAGTGAAAAAATCATGTTTTCTGGGACATCTGAGCACACTGATTCTAAAAATCACATTATTTGCTGTAGGATCGATATTTAGAGATTTGATCAGAATGTTCAACTTGCCATAGAGAAGTGATAGATCGATTTTGGCGACGCCAATCGATTGCCCGTGGTCGATTATCCCGGAAAATATACCCACATGCCATGTCTAGCGTAATTTTGTATAAAAAATATCATTGATCAAAGATCCTGTGTAAAGTATTATTGGCAAAATTCAAAATTTCAAAATCAGTACTTTACATGATAAATGCATAGAAAATATGTTCTCTAGGATAATTTGACACGCCGATCATTGCGGTGTCATTAGTTTGACTCTTTTGGTAAATTGATCAAAATTATCGATTTCTAATGCAAGCGCGATCGATCGATTTCGAAGACGCTAATCGATCGAGCATGATCGATTATACAGGAAAATATATCCACATATCTGAGCTGTCGTTATTTTCTGTTAAATAGCCATTGATCAAAAATCGTATGTTAGAGGATAGCCACATTGAAATTTCAAAATCGATACAAATACAATTGGTGCACCAAATGCGTATTTTCAGGGACAACTGAGCATGCTGATCCCAAAAATCACTTTCATTTTCATATCTGATATATTGACAGACTTGATCGGAAATATCAATTATCGATATGTCGATTTCTGATCGATTTGAACAACATCAGGTGAAAGAGCATGATGGATTGTACAGGAAACCATGTTTATATGTCATATCAATCATTCGCTGATCATGAAAAATCGATACCGATTTGTGTGGCGTACTGTAACCGCTCGGATAAAATTTTTTGCACTCTTCATCAGGTGAAAAATCACTCAATTTACGCGCCAATCTAGTGGATTATAGGAAAATCGGTTTTGGAGAATCCATTGATCACAGCCATTGTTCGACTCGACCGTTATTTGTGATTCGAACCCGGATATATCCTTTTTGGATACATCGATTTCTGAGTGATCAGAGTATGATCAGGCGTCCAGAATCAATGAAATCATGCAATCTTGATCATGGTCATTCAATATTACAGGAAATGCATGCACCCATACATGTAAAAAATGACACATAAAATACGCGATTTTCTATATTGCACAGCACGAATATTATCGTTGTCAAAAAATAGACAGAGCAATCGATTTCGAAGGAATCAGGCAATCAAACATAAATGATTTGCATATGTAACTATCGTGGTAACTATAACTCAGTTAGGGTAATTAGCAAAATCAAAATAATCATCCAACATGACCAAGCATGAACTGATTCAAATCATCAAAAGTCCAATTTAATGTGGAAAATGACGACGCATTTCGTTCATAGCCGACTTCGGATCATCGCTACCAGTGATGGCCGTACCGGATACGATCAAATTCGCACCAGCGTTGGTGCATAGATGGACATTACTCGGTCCAACACCGCCGTCCACTTCGATATTGACCGTTGGGAATTTCTGACGTACCGTCTCCACTTTCGGCATCATGTCGGCCATGAATTTCTGACCACCGAATCCCGGTTCCACGGTCATAATTAATACGAGATCCACTTGATCGACCCAAGGCAATACGGTATCCACTGGAGTGCCCGGTTTAATTCCAATACCGACTTTCATTCCTGCGTCGCGAATTTTGCGAATAATATCACCTGAAAATAGGTATAATTAGATTGCGAATTTTGATAAATTTTGGTCCAGCACTGGATCATGAATAATCCAGGCTTCAAGCAATGGCATAATTGACATGAAGCTGTGCATGAATTCTGAATTAGATTTCAGAATTTTAATGAAGAATAAATTCTTACCTGGTTTTTGAGTAGCTTCCAAATGGAAAGTATAAGAATCAGCGCCGGCATCGGCCATAGGTTCAATCCAACGCTCCGGTTCCGAGACCATCATGTGCATATCGAATACCGTCTTCGATCGAGGAACATGTTTTCTCAAACATTTGACCAACGGATGTCCGAAAGTTAAATTCGGCACGAAATGGCCGTCCATCACGTCCAAATGTAAATAATCCGCACCGGCGTCTAATAAACGATGACATTCGTCTGATAATTTCGATAAATCCGAATTCAATATGGACGGACCGATCACGAAATGCGGTTTTCCGGCACTGAACATGGTCACGGATCGATTGGAATGGCAGTGGTGCAATAATAATCGTAGAAATCCAGGAACTCGCATCAATTTCAATCTATGATTAGAAATTCCTCCGAATTTCTCGAATCTCGAAGAATTTTGGCAATGCCGCGTCTCAGCAGACATTATTTTATTGCCAACCGCACAACGGCTGGTAGGAAGTAAGCCGCTTACAGCAAAATGGAGCGATAAAATTTTCGAACCTTCCTATGTTAAAAAGGCATGTCTACAGTATGACCGAGCGGTTACAGTATGCCAATGTAGCGGCGGGAATAGCAGACAAAATGCTTGGTCGCGCGCGTTCAGCTGGGTTGGATGGAAAATTTCCATGGACTTTTCTCGAAATTGACTGAATTTATATTGATAAAATCATTATCAGATGGAGGATTTTTTTACATCGTGGTGCTGTTTATCATCCTTCTTTCATAGAACGTGTATTCTTCTCAAATTAGCCGATTTTCAGTGTCAATTTTTATGAAATTGACCTAAGGGGCCATATCCAAGTTTAGTCATATAATCCATATCATGCGTTTTTTCTCGGTCGATGGAGATTTGTTTACTTTCTATTGATGAATAGGGAAACCTGCTCTTCATCGTTCCTTTTATGGGCCGGTTTCCTATTGACCCTTGTTTTCGATGCAAGGCGTCATTTCTCCATCCATTCCGTATTATTAGACTGGATTTTCTTAGACGATGGTTTGATGCCATTCCTTTTTTACCTAGTCATTTATTTCACGCGTCTTCACTTCCGCATTCAGAAATTTGATCAATATTACTCAGTTTATGCTGACTGAAAAAATAATTGCGAATTTCAGGAATCATGGCATTCGACGGTACTCCATTTCGTGAACATTGCCAATCGTGGCATCGTCAATGCAATACGATCGATCGGGATCGTTTCGGTCAATTATCTGGCGGATATCCGACGCCCGTCTTCAATATGCCCGATCAATCGCCGCGTGAATATAATCAATGGCAAAATGCGAACGACGGTCAAGAAAAGTGGATTCCGTTCAGTGGAAATCGTCATCATCGTGATCATACGGCCATTCCAAGACCGATTAGCCAAACGTCAACTTCCGGATCCATGGATAATCGTCCTGCGAAAATGAATTGGAAGAAACCGCCTACATCCGCTTCCAATTTCCCGCCTCGGAAAACGTTGATCGACACGTTCGTGGATAGGAATGAAGAATATTGGGTAAGTAGACTTTCCGTAATTGGATCCAAATCGATTGTTTGGATCGATTTATTGCCATCATCCGCATATAATCGCTCCGTTATTATTTCAGAAAAATCGCGTCACCATCAAAATCGATTTGTCTTTCACCGATCACAGCCACGTAATTGGGAAACAAGGAAAGAATACTCAAATGATCATGAAGGATACGGGTTGCCATATTCACTTTCCGGACGCCAATCGTAATCCGGATTTGGAGAAAAGCAATATGGTAAGCCATTTAATTGGTGCGCAGAAAAATCAATATTGATTCTTTTCTTTACAGGTCACGATTTCGGGTCCAATGCAAACGGTGGACGGAGCACGACGTTCGATCAGGGTAAGCTAATATTGATTATTGATTTTTTCTCTCATTACGTATACTTTCAGGCATTGCAACCATTATCGATCACCCTGGAATTGGGCGATATCGGATGGGAGCCCAGTATGCTATGCGAAGATCCGTTAGTGAAGCAAGTGGCGGAAAGCGGCGTTGGCGTATTCGCTCGTACGAAAGGCGATAGCAATTGGCCGTATTTCGTTGTTCGCGGTTCCGCCAATCAAATCGACGTCATTCGAGATGCGGTCATGAAATTGCAACAACGATTCTTGAACACGGTAAGCATGATCTCGTTGATCGTCGATTCCAATCATGACCAGAGATTTTCTTTCAGAACGCTGCCATCTGCGCCACTTCCATCGACATATTGAAACCTCAGCAAATATTGATTTTGGGTTTGGATGCGGCCAACATAAAAGCGATCGCCCTCCGGACTCAAGCGACGATTCATTATCCGCAGAATGAACGCAAAGACGGAACGGCGGCTTCGACCTTCTTTCTGCAAGGACCAATCGATGCCATACTATCGGCTCGGGCTCATATTATCGTAAGTTTTATCAGTTCTTTTGGTCTTTGCGGCTATAATCTCAGGATCATGTTTTCAGGGATGCCTTCCGTTGTCGTTCATATTCGAACTCAAGAAACAACAAATCGGCGAGCACGTGGTCGTTGAATTGCAAAAGGAATTCGGCTTATCGATCGATCTACGTCCAGGTCGTTCCAGTGATACAGAGGTGAGTCAATGGCCCTTGAATTTCTGAATCTGTATAATTTGAAAGTGTTCATTTTTTAGGCTGTTATCGTGCGTGGTCAAGAAAGACACGCCACCGCCATTTACTCGATTCGTCGTCGTTTCATTGCCAGCGAGGATCCGCCTATTATCGTCAGCGATTACGACTTCATGAAGGATTACGCATACGATGCGCCACGTAAGCTGAATATTTTCAAGCAGCATATGAGAATGGTAATTGGAGATTATTTTTAGAATTCATACCAATGGTGTCGATGAAGTATCCGGACAGTGGTGGAATGGCCTCGGCGGAGTCGGAAAGTCGGCGTTTCTTTGGAGGTAAGGTGATGTTTGTGGCCAGATTCTGAATGATCACTGTATATTTTTTTGCAGACGACAAGGCTGAATTAGCCAAAGGTGCAACGGTCAAATGCAAACGATCTGTCAATCGGGCAATGGCTATGGCTTGGCGTGCAACCAGTCCTCCAGGTGAGCATCATCATTATTCATTGGTGAGTGCAATACTAACGCTGCTTTCTGTTTTAGTTCTGTATCCGCCAGTGATTCAGTCTCCATATCCATTGTTGGCCGGCGTTGGTGGCGAATATCATTACTTCAATTATCATCCTCAAGAGCTCGGAGCCGACGGCGTTAGCGGATTTGGCCAGGATCCAGCCATCGTATCGTATTATCGTCCAGCCGTCGATGCAGCTACGGATACGGCCGCAGTGGCATCACCAGCGGATTCAGGAACTGCGTCCGCGGCTTCAGCAAGCTTCGATCCGAAATTGGACGACAAACCACCGTTAGCTGGAATCTTGAAAATGGCTCATACTGTGAAGGATTTTGACGAGTAAGCTTTGTTTGAAGGCATTGAGAGCTTTCGGCTAATTTCCGTCTTCGTTTTTTCAGTAGCTGGAAAGCTCCCGGAGCAGAGCGGAGTGCAATTATTGATTACAATCGACAACAATTGCTGGCGGTTAAAAGTAAGCTCTTTTTGTGCATCATAATTCTCGTCATTGAATTTGGCTTTGCATTTCAGTCATGCGGGAGAAGGCGGAAGGTGTTCGTTATCCGACTGATCATTGGTCCGGATTGGGATTCAGCCGTTCGATGCCGCAGGCAATGCACAAAGATCAGGAATCGGACGATGAAGCCGTTCCGAAAGTGGACGAAGACAACGAATCCGAGGCTATCGGACCCTGGGCTATTTCGCCGGCTACGAAACCAAAGAAGAGTAAGCTTGGCAGGATTACTATGGCTGGCATTTTCTCAGCAACCATTCTCGTTTTAGCCTTCAATCGCACAATGTATTTCGATTCGAATGGTTCCTCGTTGGCCGATTTGAAACAAATGGATACGAAGGATATGTCGACGATTTTGACTCATTTACAATTGGTCAAATACGTGGAGATATTCCGCGAGCAGGAGGTATGGAAGTTGAAGTCAATTTAGTTGTCTAGAATTTGACTGATTACTCCGTTGGTTTTAGGTTGATGTGAATACGTTCATTACGATGACGGATTCGGATTTGAAAGAATTGGGCGTCAATACGTTCGGTGCCAGGCGCAAATTATTGCTTGTGATTACTGGTAAGCGTTTTGTGTATACATTGGCCATACCTTGGCATGACTGAGGGTATTTTTTCCTCCTTTCAGCATTGAAAGAACAACGTGTACGCGGTCAATAGTGCCATTTCGGTCCGTGCCATATTATTTTAGTCCTACAATTCGGCTGCCGATTTATAATTCGAGTAATTGAAAATTCAATCCTGTGCATATATTCTGAAAATTCTTCTTACCCCCGAATGATATATATTAGTTTCGATGACACACCTTTTTACAATACTTATTTTTTGGTAAGCGCATTTTGCACATTCATATGATATGAAAAGCTTTTTTTTGATATGAGCTTTTTCTTTGGACAAATATTCGTAGGAGTAGTTCTGTGATACATTTTTTTTAATGAACGCGTAAGGTTTTATATGAATGGAAATCGCGTTTTATGCCATATGTGGGTATACTAAAATGGAATTGAATGAATTGAAATATAAATACTCTGCAAGAAAATGAGTGATTTTTGATCTGAACAGGGGTCGATCCCTGGTATTTTAATCTGTGGATTTGAATATGATCAAAGATGGCAATAGTAAGGCCTTTAGTGAAATTGCGCAATTTTGGAACGGAACCGTCAGGCTAGGGATGGGAGTTTGATGAAAATGGGCGAAATTGCGCAATGTGATCTTTGATGGAAACATCCTCGGCATGTTTTCTGGAAAGGAAGCCGTGGAATTTTATTGGCAGCTGTTCAAGCATCCGTCGCATCTGCATCCGTTTTACCCCCTTCAAATTCGTCATCGTTCATAAATTCATAAACTCTGAGGGAGACGCACCTTCAGACGAGAAATCCAGGTGGATCGGCTGTCTGAAAAGCGGATTTATTCACAGACTAGTTTTGATGAGCAAAATTTTGGAAACTTTGGAAAAATGCATACGTTCATGCTCCTATTTTCGTTGCCAATTTGCAACGCCGTAATTAATTGGTGCAACGAGAGTGAATATTATAAAAATCCACAATTATCCAGCCAAATCGAATGGATGGAGAATTTGCACGGCAGATCGTGTTATTTCGTCGTCAAGAATTCAACTAGATCCTCCAATACGCTTCTCCAAAATGACGGTAGAAAAATGTATATTTTCTCATTGGAGAAAGCTCGTGAAATATGCTCCAAATACGATTCCACATTGATCACGATTCGTGATGAGCACGAGAATAAATACGCTCAAATTTTGGCCAGCACCGATGGATCGTGTGCACTGGGAATGAGCAAGGTACGATTCTGGGGGAGGCATACTGTAACCGCTCCATCACTATCCAAATTTTATTGCGCAATCGCTATGAAAACATGTTTTCCGGATATATCGGACCTGCTGATTCCATTTTTTGCCATCAGATTTCACTCATCACCAATATTCGCGAAATTGATCAAAATTATCGATTTCAGATATATCGATTGCTGAGTGATCGGATCGCGATCACTCGATAGAGCATGATCGATTGTATAGGAAAACGCGTTTAAATAACATCTCGATCACTTTGTAATCAAGAAAAATTTGATCCCGATATTCGCAAGGTTTACTGTAACCGCTTTTCAAACTCCTCAAAAAGTCAAAATTAATGCACAAAATTGATCCGGAGACATGATTTCTTGGATTATCAATCTCCCTTCACGTAACGGTGCAATTAAATGCATTGTTCGCATCAAATTAACAAGTGATCATAAAATATTGATTTGTGAATTATCGATTTTTGAGTGATCAGACCGTGATCAATGGATTCAGCATGTCTGATTGTGGCAAAATATGCCTTGGGACTTCGTTGCATGCGGTCAGTGAATGTAAAAAAGGCAAAAACCAAACCTCTTGAGAGGGATTTGAACCCATCTCAAAGCCCAGCATGCTATCCATTACACTATAAAATGGGATACTTGTTTTCAGGTCCCAGGCCAACCGGAAGTGTCCGTTTGGGACGACGATATCAATTCAACATTCATCAGTCCCATTTGGAAGAATTACAACGACCTCAATTCGACGTATACGATTTTACACGTGGACGGATCATGGGAATCCGTGGCATCGGATTCCGCACATCCGTTAGAGATCAGTGTATTTTGTAAACAGAATTTAACGCAAGATTCATCGATCACGCACGATCCAATCGTTCAAGCGAATCAGAATTCGAGTTCATCGAAACAAGATAGCTACGGATTAGTACAAGGATTAATCATATTCACATTATACAAGATTCTCGTGTGAATATTTTTCGTACACGAGATTTCCATATTCGGTGCTTCCAAGAATACATGTATACAAATTTCAAAAATCAAAATACGGACCGCCTGAACGGTTTCAATCATCAAATTCACTGATTAGTAATCTCCTTTTTAATCAACATATTTCATCCGCATGAAGAAATCACATTGAAAAAAATCATCACAATCCATATCCAAATCGATACATAAAAAAATTCACATAATCATCTTATCAGTCAGTCAATCAAGACATAAAAAGTAAGGAAGCATTATCTATTACGGTACAATCAATTTTTCAATGCAAATTGAAATGGCACATTTCCAAAAAAAAGAGATGCGATGTACAAAAAATCAGGTCAGCCCTGTTGACTAATTCAGAATTGATTTGAGCAAAAATTTCCATATATATAATCAGGGAAATTGGGAGTAATCCTGCACAAAGCCATGATTGGAAAAATGTGTCATGGTTTTGGAAAGTCTATCGAGGATAATAAAGCATTGGAAACCCTTCTTGAAAAAAGGCTGCTCGAAACTGGGGGATTTGTACAATAAATGAAGCATCATATGGGAAAGAACAAAAAAACCTCGTCCTCAAAACATCAGCATAAAAACCATTCATTTTTGGAGATTGGTCGCAATCTCATGGCACAAAAATCAAACATCCCGCTCACTTTCTTATGATTTCTTTGAATCCGTACTAACTCCGCTTTCAGCATCCACGCCAAGATCGTCGTCTTCGTCCTCAACATTCCCATCCTCATCGCTCGTATCGAATACGCTATCCCCATTATCCATCATGCGGCCTCGTTTCTTCGGTTGTTGACCACCTTTCTCAATTTCCGTACCGAAATAACGATCACCGAAGTTCCCAATTCCGGGTAGAATATGATAATGCTTGGATAATTGCGAATCCACGGCCGTCGTGATCAATTTGACGTTCGGAAACGCGTAAGCCACACTATGAACGCCCGTTTCGGCCATCAATAACGAGATGAGCGAAATATTCTCTTGCGGAACGTCGTGATCCAATAGAATACGTATGGCCATCATTGCCGCCGCTCCCGTGGCCACCGTAGCGTCCAGCAGGAATACTTGATACATGTGAACGTCTTTCGGCAACCGCAAATAGTACAGTTCCGGCTCTTGAGTCAGCACGTTGGTCTGGATCAGGATCTTGCTAATAATACAGTCCTTGACCACTTCTCGCAAGGCCGGTTCCATCGTTTCGCCGGCTCGTAGAATACTAATGCCACACACTTTATCCTTTCGACGTTTCCCGACGTAATCCACCCCGTCCGGCGTGTTGATCGTGTAATTTTCGAAAGGCAGAAACGATAAGGCGTATTCGAGCAGCAGACGCATCAGTCGACTCGAATAGAATATGAATTCGCTACGGGATGTCTCCTTGTTCCGAATGAATGTATGGAGACCCTGAAAGAATAGATCAACGTTAAACTGGCATACAAATCTCATCTGCTGATCCACTTACCCGAACTTGAGGCGTTTGCGGTAGCACATGCATCGACGGCGGCATGGCTAGAGGCTTCAATGCGGAATCGTTGAGCGATGATTTCCTGTTCTCGGCCAACTTGGCACGATTGCTGCATTCGCGTTCCGCCAACCGCGTTTTGACGTGTCGAACGATCAAATCGATGGCCACATAATTATCACCGCCTCTTGGAATAATGATATCGGCGTGACGCATGGTCGGGGCGATGAAACTGTCGAATGCTGGTTTCACGAAACGGTTGTATTGGTCCAAAACGCCTTCCACATCTCGACCGCGGCAGCTGACGTCGCGTTGCAATCGACGAGCCAAACGTGTATCGGAATCGGTGTCCACGAATACTTTCAAATCCATCATATCCACAATCTCGCGATGGTGAAAGGCCATAATGCCCTCGAATATCAACACCGAGGCGCCGTACATGGTTTTCTGCGTTTTCTCTCGTTGGTGCGTTTTGAAATTGTAAACCGGCACCTGAAATAAGAGCAGATTTCAGAACGGAGAATAGAATGATGATGGACAGCCAAGCTCATCCAAACTGAGAACGCATACCTGAACGCATTTGCCTTCTTTCAACCGATGCAATGTTGTACGCAATAATTCGAAGTCGAATGCATCCGGGTGGTCGAAATTGTACGAATTCTGTACCGCCAAATCGTGCTGCGATTCCGAGAGTTGCTTGTAAAAGCTGTCCATCGATAACAACGTGACCCATTGAACGTCCAACGCCTCGATAATACGTTCGGCCACGGTCGTTTTGCCGGACGCGCTTCCGCCGCAAATTCCGATAATAAACGGTTCGTGCAGCAATTCTCCATGGCAATTGAACCAGGATGGGCGGCCGGCGGTGTACACAACCTGAAACAGAACCGATTATATTAGCTCAAGGCAAAAGAACGCTTATCTTCGCCACTCACATCGCATATAAAACGCTTCATATAAAAAACACAGCCTACAGCCTCGCAATAAGAAAGTGATGCCAAGATTTCAGGCACGATTGCATTTTCGCCTGTCATTTAAATTTAGCTATGCTAATGCAACCTAGCAGGCGAAATTATAGCCCACGAATTGCAACAGGTATGAAAATATAACGACTCTCCCAAGCAGAAGTCGCAAGCAAAAAAGCTTGTTTAGCTATGATGAGAGCCTTTTAGACGCCCTACGCATCCCACACATGCGGCAGCTGAGCTAACAGAATTCAGCTTCTGTTTTCTACGCACAAACTACAAGCTTTTCCACCAGCATTCAGGAATGCATATGCATCAGAATAAAATAATGCACGCCTTACCTTTCCTTGCCATCTTAACATATGATCCTCGGCTGCCATACTACCGGAAATAGTCCTTGTACGTCGAGCAGCCGATGAATAGGATCTTGATCTCGGTAACGAATAATTGGCACCTCGTACAATAGGCGAATCACGTCCCGGTCCCGTGTGAGCGTCGATGGTCGAGACGAAATCGCTGGGCGAATGTCGACCGCTACTGCAGCTGGATTCGCTGGCCGACGACATAATATCGTAACGTACGCGTTTGGTGGACGAATCAACGGATACGATCGAGGATTGGGATAAAATCGCTGGTATTGGCGCCGGGGCCGCGGTTTGTTGCGGTATTTCAGCGGTTGCGGCCGATGGTGAAGTAACGATGTTTTGACTAGATTTCTTTTCCCTTTCGTCAATATTCGAAGACTGTTCACCGTTTACAATTCGCCCGCCTCCGTCTAAGTTTTCCCTTCGCTCATTGACGCATCTGCTGCCGTTCCACGTCGACGACATGACTCGCAGTGTATTTGGATGCGTCTGTAAAAAAATAACCGTTAAAGAGGCCAGTTTTTCAAGCATACACCACGCAAAGGGCTGACTACCGAGACGCGAAGTATATTTTGCGTACAAATCGAACTAGGTACAGGGTAAAAGTGGAATTGCCTAGGCCAACATTGGCCTTTTCGTACGGTACACAAAGTGAAATGAAATCTTTCATCACGATGGGTGGGCGTAATTTTCAATAAAACATACGAGACGCCACGAAGGCGGGGAGTGGCGAACGGAGGCGATAAAAATGTCAAGCCGTGTTCAAAATTTTAGGCGCAATAGATAATTGATTACAAATTTCACACCGGCTACCGGAATTTCAATATTCCGAAGCCAGATTATAAAAGAAAATGCCCTCCCCGAGGATGATTTAGAACTAGTTATGCAGGAAGCATGACGAAAACAAGAAATTCGCATTCACATTTAGCTAAATTTGACTGAAATATTTTCAGTCCATGACGTAACTTCTGTATTTACGCCGGAAATCCCTGTTTTTCCGGATTTTCCCAAGCATCGTCTTCTGCTTGCAACATCGCAGGAAATGCGACTTATCTCAAAGTGCGGGAATTCAAAAACCCGCGAAACTACAGTAACCCCGTCGAAGCCGATCATCGAAATCGCGCAATTTTGCATTCAAATCAATGATATATGAACACATAATCACGAATATAAAATCAACATACGCAAATACGATCAATTCGCTTAAAATCAGCATTTGATCACTAATCAGTCCGATACGATCATCCGATCATCTCTCGTTTCCTACCCCTTAATCGAACTTCGGCTAATTTAGCCAATACTTTCTTCCCACCGTTCTTATGATGAATTCCGTACGAGGATAATACTCGATCGAATACGGATTCCGTGTCCGGATGGGTACTCAAGAATGCTTTCTCCAAAACGTACAAATCCACGCCTTTATCTTCGGGTAAATGTTCCACGTAGCTCAATCCGAAATCGATCAATACCAATCGATATTCTTCGTCCGACGATTGGCCGTGTTGGATAAGCATATTGGACGTTGTCAAATCGCCGTGAATGACATTGTTCTCGTGGATGGTAGCGATTAATTTTCCCATTTCCTCGGCCAATGGCAGCAGTAGACGTTGACGATCCTCGGAATTCCGATGATCGATTTGGATTCGACGAATATATTCGCGTACGGTGATCGAATTATCGATATATCCGATCACTAATCGATTCTTGAATGGATCGACGAAATATACCGGCGGTACGGAGACGCCTGCCGATCGACATTTAGCCATACATCGAATTTCGGATTTCAATCGTTCACGGCGCAATTGGTCGTCCAATGTTGGATGACGATACGTTTTGGCGAATCGTTCTTTGACCATAACCGATTTGCCCAAATACGTGGCACGATACAATCGAGCTTCGGCGCCTTGGCATTGAAGTACTGGATCCGTACATGAATAATCCGACGTCCGATCGATACCGCATTGATCATCAATCGATTGGTCGTCCATTTGCTGATCACTGACGTCCATTTTCATCCGTTTAGCTTGATCATGAATATCCATCCCCTAAAAAACAGGCATTTACATATCCGTATTTCATAAGTTCAATTCAAGATACAGGCATTAGGACCATGATTTCATCCAACCCAACAATGCCATTACAATTGCATTTTACGGTCGATCGAAAAATTGGCAGTATTCAATGCACAGATAGGATAGGATTGTACACATGAATGACCTAACAGGAAATTTGAATCAATACAAATATGCATACAAGGATATGGAAAATCATTCAATCATATGACTGTACAATATCATTCATTGAATATGATCAGAGTATGTCACAAAAATACTGATCAGGCGCATGTATGCACAACAAAAAAAACGCGGAATCTCAGGAATAAGAATTCATTGAACAAACTTGGCAATATCCAAAAATACGAACGGTAATCATCGGCCGAAACTGGAGGACGGAATTGAAGAATCGATGAATGGAGACGGGTGATCATAATATCGAACACTTCCGTTTAGTACCACCGGCTTTAGCTTTCCTCGATGATTTGCCCTTGCGACTGGTCTTGGCCATCTTTTCTTTCTGAAACGAGGAGAGAAATTAGTATGGCCATGCCAAATGTTCTGCACGGCTGACCGATCATCAAAAAACCAACAAAAGCACTTACATATTTCCTGATTTCACGAACCAACGTATAAAACGCCTCATCGACGCCCAGGCGAGTTTTGGCCGATGTTTCCACGAATGGAATACCGTGCGACTTGGCCGTTTCGTGAACCACACGCATGTCCACACCGCGTTGAGGCAAATCGCATTTATTGCCCACCAATACCATTGGCACTTCTTCCGAATCTTTCACTCGTTTGATCTGAAAAAAGGAGATCAGCATTACATACTGATTTCTAGCAGAGATAAGTAAAATCTTCGCAAAATCTGATAAATTATCTTACCTGCTCCCTGTAATGGCTGATATTCTCGAACGATTTCGCTTCGTTGACGGCGAAAACGAGCAGGAATCCCTCGCCAGTACGCATATACTGGTCACGCATAGCACTGAAAATCATGATCAATATAAAAATATGATCCAGAATGATATTTAATTTGCGTACCTGTATTCTTCTTGCCCAGCCGTATCCAGAATATCCAGTAAACACGTTTCCCCATCGATCACCACTTGTTTTCGATAACTGTCCTCGATGGTGGGATCGTATTCTTCCACGAAGCTAAAAAATCGATAATTAGAATAATTATAAAAATCATTAAGAAATCACTTACTGATTTTGAATAAGCTGAATAGTTAGAGCACTTTTTCCAACGCCACCATCTGAAAAAAGGTCGCGTCAATGCCAAAACGAATTTTTGACAATTTTAGACAAAAATTCAGAATTCTTGGATTTTCACATAAACCCAATAAATTATGAACATCGGCTCACCTCCAACGACGACTAACTTGTATTCCGTCATATTTATAACGTAAATTTATGAACTTCTTCGACAAATAATGGAAGGAATGTGATTTCGAAACTGAAAATTTTGCTTTCGAATTTCGATGATAAATTGGGGGGTTTGGGTCCAGATAAATTTCTTATTTTCTAGCCTCCTGTCCTCCAGAGCAACTTTGCTGTAAAGCGCTTGAGTAAAAATTAAGATTCAGTCCAGGAATTTTACCGCGAATTTGAATTTTGCGTCTTTTACACACGCTACCGTAATCCTGAGAAATGAATACAAAATTAATTTTGTAAATCAGCCTCTGATGAAAAATCCTTTCTGAAGTCATAAATGCGCAATTGGCCACAAAAATCTTTCATAAAATTGCTTTGACCGCGTATAAAAAAATGCAAATATATTCCGATATAAATTATCGATAATACATGATATTGCGAAATCGAGATTCAAAATTTCGTTCATTTAAATTTAAAGCCCACGCGTATCGATTGGTTTTGCATCGTCGTACAATGTGGGTGCTTGTAATAAAATGAGACAAGTGCCCAAGAAGCATGTAGCTGCGAATACGAGTAAAAATAATCGATCGAGGACCATCTGGAAAAATGACATGATACGCATTTTGATCATGCTAAGATTACGATGGTCTTACTGCCACGTATTTCCAATCTTCTTCATTCTGAAAGAAATGATCCTGGATTATTTCTGCTGGACCCAAAATGTGGGTCATTTTTGCCTGTGATCATGATCAAAATATGCTTAATTTTTCGAGCTATGCATTTTACGTGCTGTAAACTACAGCGTGGGACAGGGGATACATCCATGATGCAAACCTGGCATACTGTAATGCCAATCAATCCCCCAAATCCATACGAAAATCGATCGATAAAACTCGTGTAAACATACATGAGTATCTTCATCTTTCGTTCTCAATATATCCGCAATAAAACGGACATTCCCGAACGCTCGGATAACGCTAGGGTGCGAATATAATTGATGGAATTTGAACATTTTCTCACAATTGCATATTATATCCTCCGAATCCTGGCATTTATGCGAGGGGATCTGGGATATCCTCCTTTTCATGACCGGCGTACATATTGTGGACATACTGGACGGCGATCCGAACGGGGTGGATAATGGATTAGACGAATCGAAAGACGCATGAAACATTCGTTTTTCGAATGGCCTTTGCATGAATAACCATTTGGGCAAATATTCTAAGAATATCTTCCTCGACCATTTGGACATTCGATGCGTGGTTGGACGACGAAAATGTACGTTCAATACCATGACAGTGACCAAAACTGATAACGTGACCATGACCATTGTAAAAAGCAAGTATTTGCCTGAAAAAGACCTACTGTAGAATCAAATTCGCGCCTTTAACAGGGGCTATTCGTTATACAAAATTTTGAAAGTCCTCCTGAAATTCAAATTTCGCCGCCATTTTCAAAATTCAAATTTCGCAAAATTCAAAAGCTACGTACGTACCAATCAATGGTAAGACGATGCTCGTGGCTGGTATAATTTCCGTCAATAAGAGGAAAAATACAGTCAACGAGACCAAAATGGATATGCAAAGGCTGATTTTCTCTCCGCTATCACTGGGTAGATAAAAGACCACGATAGTCAAGAATGAGATGCCTAGAAAATACGGGCGAAATCTGCCTCGAATACAGTGCATTTGGGGGTAAAAATTTTAGCTCAATAGAATACATTACGGAATATTGCGCAATTTTGAACCAAAACCTTACCAACGCAGGGGAACACCAAATTTACAGTATAGAAAAGGGGTTTTCGACGTAAATGAATATAATAAGTAATATCGATGTATGCGGCCGAATTCGGACAACAACTCCAATACGTTTTCCCGTGACGACGAGCTGGGATTTTCATAACGTCCCATTCAACTGATGGATAATATTCGGAGAGGTCTGAAAGTGGCCTTCATTTTTGGCCATGCTGGGATTGATTGCATTGCGCAATTTATGGTAGATTGCGCGATTTGCATTGCAGACTTCATATTGGCCGCTTCTTAAGCAGGCGTTCATCAGATTGCGCAATTTTGGCATTTACCAACACCCATTTCCACGAAAGCAACATCATTCAATTCTCCAGTTTTCGAATCTTTCTCTATGGTTTGTATGACTTTGCCATCCAGATGTTGTAAATCCAATAATTCTTCACTGTATCTGGAATAGGCTGGATCAGTGATCGATCACTGATCGATCAGTGATCAGTAATCGATCAGTGACTCTTACGTCCACGATCCGAATTTCAAATGACAAGTTTGCACATCGAACGGAAACCATTCCACTTCGATTGGACACATGCTTTTGTACACGGCTGGCGGTTCCCATTTCACTTTTCCAGTCGAATGCAACGTAGCTTTAGTTGCGATTGTGATATTATACGTGCTATCGGCACTAAAAATTTTGAATTTAAACGGTCAACGTTGCGCAATTTGCGAACTGATGAGACTTGCTTATTATAAAGCACAATATCCGGTGTCCTAAAAACCGGACGAGTCTAGATTGGCGGGAAAAGATGAATTTAAAAATACAGTACCAAATTATGGAAGCCGGTACATACAGTACGCTAACGTTGCCGTAATAAATCGGATTCCATGTCAATTTCGGGTCCACCCATTCCTTGCGAATGCAGTATCTCACAAAAAAATTTGAATTTTTGGCCACTTTTTATGCTTACTTGTTTCAACCAGACACTAGTGGTCATGATTTGATCTTTTTCATGCTAAGGAATAAAATCGATAACCAGGTCAAATTTTACATAACCCCCGTACCACATCGATGATTTGTGATAATCTCAATTTCAAATGTATGGTTAATTTATCCTTCGGAAATTGAACCGGACGACGTAATTTATTATATCCGCTAAGCAATTCGTCGAAAAGACGTTTCGCGTGTTCATTGGCCACTGAAAAATCAGCATATACCATTCTAATCGAGGCATTGGCTGTGAAAAATTTCACCTGCGATACCAATGAGCATAAAATATACGCAAATTTTCATTGCACGCCTTTTTCCAGGGCACTCGAAAAAATGAGAGTGCTCGGAGGAAATTTTCCAACGCTTGCCGTTTTTGGATAGAGTGTAATTCGAGATTGCATTGATTGAGCATAATCAGTTTGCTGCTCGAACGCCCTCGGCGTCGCGCAAAGGAAGGCTAAAGATTTTCACTCTCTCCTTTTTCCCATGGCTTTTATTAGGCTATGCATTTCGGAGAAAAAGCACTTGAAGAATGGGCTGACATGAGACTGGTCTTGAAGAAATGGGCCAAACGTG